>CM033459.1:15172793-15182793 GCA_019425755.1 Amaranthus cruentus
AACATACGACCCTAGCTCTAAAGACTTTGAATCCACGCCAAACCTCTAACGGACTTAGAGCACCAACATAAGCATATCACCCTCTGAGAAATTCTTAACCATATAAAAACGCAAAAACAAGCTGAAAACTCCAATAACTACGAATCAGAAACCTCAATAACCACCATCCCACACGTACCGGAAAAGCACCAAAGCAACACCATGAAGCTTTGAAGAAATTGAACCGCCGTCCTCCCAACACCCCAATCTACTGTACATCGCCAACCAAGAAAGAAGAAAACTGAACCATCAACACCCGAAACAAACGACACCCAGAAATCTCAACCCACCACAAAAGGACATGGACACATCCCAGAGATGATTAAACCCCTGCAAGATCCCCCTCGAAGCCAAACAAACCAAACACACCAAGCAAAAACCAAAACCCTCGACGAACCGTTTAAAAGAAAACGACCCAATCAAAAACCATCTCCGAGGTCGAACCCAACAAAAACCAAGCCCAACATATAAACATCACAACTCCTCAAGGAGACCAAAACAAGAAGCATGAACCGTCGAAACCCATAATGTCCAGAAAGCATAAATCAAGACCAAAAACTAAACTCAAGAAAAAGAAATAAAAACACCAAATAGAGGCCAAAAACCCAAGAAGATGAAAGAACCGAGCAAAAGACCCAGAAAGACTGAACCCACGAAGAAGAACCGACACCAGCAACCAAAACAAAGGCTACCCACCGTCAAGACCACCCCAGCAAGCCCTTTGAGCCACCCACCACCAGCCCCAACCTAAGCACCCCGCCTAGGTCGGCGTGTTGAGTTTACTTACGTCGTAATGGGGCCGTAGAAACCCAGTAATTTTGCAACTTCCCTGGGGTTCTTTAACCTTAGTTTACAAGCTTTATGCTTCGCTGTGGGTTGCTTGCTTTGTACTTCAACCGAATCACTGTTGTTGGACATCAAGATACAACCAACCTGGCTTTCTTCAGCAATTTGAGGGGAAGTTAACGCCTTCGACCCAGTGACTGCCGATGCCGTCGAGTCGTCATGCAAGTCTTCACCGTCAGTGTCTTGACATCCATTATGGAAATCTTTGACACTTGCATCTCCCACCTTCATATCCTCAACCTTCTCAGAGACTGGGGTGTTAATATTTGTCTGCGTTTTCTTCGTCTTTTCCACGTAAATAGTCTCCTGTTGCAACGGTTGTCTGGGTTTATTACCCAACAGTACATCTGAGTAGCTTCTTGAGTTCCTTAAAGCAGGTTTAAAGAAATGCTTATGTCTTCTCGTTATCCCGTCACTCCATACACGATTTTTCTTGAAAGGACAACCATACTTATCAAATTTAGCCATGGAAACCTTTAACCTTGAGCCCATAATTTGATAGCCATCCAAATGAAGAATAGCTTGAGAAGCTTCTTTAAAATTCCTGAAACGGACAAAACCAAACGTCGTGCTTCTGTTTGGTCTCTTTTTCTTGGAGATGAACAGGTTTGAAACCCTGCCGGCTTTCGAGAAGATGGACCGCAGCTCGCCATTAGAAAGGAACTTTGGGACGAAGAGAGAGAAATCCCGACGTTTAAGCCCATACCCAAAAGGAGACGGTTCCCGAGGCCCACACCTCACGGGGAGGTGGGTTAATCCCCGATGAACGGACTTCTGCCATTGTCGTGGGTAAAGACCCAAAATAGGGTGAGATTTCAAAAACTTAGTAGAGTCGGCAACTACATGGCGTCCAGTACGTTACGTTGTGAAGCTGGCGATACACTTTGAATTCTATGTTTGAATTCAAAATCAGATTTTTCCTCACAGCTTCTCTCACTAAACCACCTTCTCTCTATACCCATTTATATATATACATATATATACATATATACATATATATACATATATATATATATATATATATATATATATATAATATATATATATATATATATATATATATATATATATATATATATACATATATATATATATATACATATATATATATACATATATATATATATATATATCATATATATATATATATATATACATATAATATACATATATATAATATATATATATATATATATATATATATATATATATATATATATATATATATATATATATATATATATATATAATACATATAAAGCGTTCAAATAAAAGTATAAAATTAAAATATTTTTATTTAATTTAGACTTAATGATTGAAGATTCGACTTTTATTATTCAATGTAAAATTATTTCCCTTTACTCATCTTGTCTAATACTTTCTCCGTTTCGTAATGTCCTTTCCGTTTAAAATTTTTGAAGATATATATAGATGATAAAATATATCCATGAGAGATCTTGTTAGATTATATTTTTTTATAATTTTTTATGATGTGTATTTAATGATATTAAAACTTAACATTTAGGTTGAAAAATGTGCAAAAAAATAAATAAGAAAAAAAGGAATACATAAAAAAATATGAAAACCAACGGATGTGGAATCAAGAATGGTGGTCATTTTTATTTTAAAAAAAAGGAAGAATGGTGGTCATTTATTTATTGTTTTTTTTTTAAAAAAAATATATTTGTTGGAAATGGAAATGAGGGATTAGAGCCTAAATTTGCAACACATGGTCATGCACTTCATTTTATTTGTCACCGCCATACTTTTCCTACCAGTGGACTAATAAATGTGACAAAATTTTGTTGTGTTATGCTTCATCACTAGCTGTTGCAAGCATACCGTATAATTGACTATTTGGTTGTATTAACTAAGTTTAATAAATGTTTTAGTTTATATATTTTACTATAACGGTTGGTTTGATTAATGATACTAATTGGTGGTAATGAAAATAATTTATAGTGTAATTTCCCATGATATGTATCATTTCATTACCATGCTAATTAATGCAAGTTTGATCATAAAAATATTTTTTGTTGACAATATTCCATTACCAACTAATACCACATGTCCAAATGGTAATACATTAGAATGAATTTTCTGAATAAAATGAAATTGTTGAAGGAGAATAAGTATAGTCATATAGTCATTGAATTTATCAAGAGATATTATTACCAAAATTACACTAACCCTGAATTACTCTTTCCATCATTTAGTATTAATTACCAAATAGTAAAAATATGTTTTTTCTTAATTTATGGTAACTCATACGTGTAAAGGGAAATTGAAGGTGTAGTATAATTAATATAAAATAATATTTCCTCTGTTTTTTTTATTTGTCCGCCTTACTATAAACGTAGTTTTAAATGTTAGTCCACTTTAGAATACATTTCATTTTTGTAAATCTTTTATCTCAAATATACTCTCATATGCTCTCCCATTTTCTCCAAATATACCCTCTCGGTATTAATGACAATGATAATTTTCTTTTGTTTCTTTATTTTATCTTTAATTTAAAGGAAAAATTACCTAGAGTAAACCTAATGTTTATTTTTTTTAAAAAAAAAGATAAATTAAAATAAAATGTCAAAAAAAATGTTAAAAAAATATTAATACAAAAATTATGATTTTTTTTATAATTTAGAATTTTTTATGTAATTTTAAATTACTATTTAATTTATTTTTTTGGTGAATTACCTACTATAGTTGGTCATCGGGTTACCCAAGTTTACTCTAGGAAAATACCCCTCCAATTCGGGATTATTCATGGTTAATCAATAGGTGAGATTATATAGGAAAATCATGAATAGTTTGGATTATTCTAGGTAATTTTTCCTAATATAAATAAATGTCTTTTCTCTCTCATTATACCAATACAATCAGTACTTCACACTAATATAATATTAAAATAATACTCATTTACTACAAAAATTTTTAGTTTTTTTAATTTTTGTAAAAAACTCATAACGAAAAATCTTTTAAGAAGGAAGGGAGTAATTATTGTTTTGTGTTCTCAATTGGAGGTAAAATATAGTGATTTTGATAAACTTAAGCGAAAATATGATCATCACCCCCATTGCATTCTTACTTGCTCTTAAAAAGTACTTTCTCCGTTCGAAATACTCGCTATATTTTCGTTATCAACACTATATCATTCAAGCTTATTTTATACATTGTGAATAATGTATAAGAAAAAATATAGTCAAGTGGGATCTTGTTTGAATCGTCTAATCGCATATGCTTTCATCTTATCAATTTTTAATATTTTTTAGACTTGTATAGTTTTATATATAAACAATCAAAATAATGCATTGGATTGCGTAAAAAAGTGAAATACAGCAAGTTTAGTGAAACGACCGAAGTACTATTTACTTATAAACAGATTGGTTTTAGGGGTTTGCAATCAGTGTAAGTAACAACGTTTGTCAAGTAGTCAATATACTAATCAAATTATGAGAAATTCTATGCGGTGAACTTGAATTTTTGACTTTTCCACGTGGTAAGTAATAAATTTATACGGCAACTCTGAACTTCCAAAATTAACTCTGAACTTCCAAAATTTTAAATTATGTAGAAAACAAAATGTAAATTTTTTGGTACAATTAATTACTCATTTCGATTGAATTACAGGATGCTCTCTTTTTGAAGACCCTTTAGAGCCGAGAGACTCTCTGACCGCACTCTCCTATATGGGTATGACCTGCCGTCTATCTTCCCTCACCAGACCCTGACCATAATTTGTCAATGAGCGGGATACACTTGGTATGATGATGATGATAATGATGATGATTTCGACTGAACTACGAAATAGTTGGCCAATAAGGGTGATCGTAGCATCCTTTGTCTACAATTTGTAAAAGTTGAAAGTTTAAGGTCACCAAGTAAATTAAAAAAAATATTTGTTTACCACATGAAAAAGTTGATAATTTAGTGTTATCAGGTGATATTTCACTAAAATTATTATGTAAAATAAGTTAAATGTTTTTAAACGAAACAATTTACCAGATGATTAATTTTTAGATAAAAGTTTATATATCATTTTTTTTATGTTATACCTTCCATAAATTTATAATAAAATGATTCAAACCAAGGCTTAAGAAAACGGTACTGAACCTACTGGTCTATCATTCTTTTGTTTTATGTCACATAACAATATTAATAAAATTTATAATTAAATGACTCGACCAAGCCTAAGAATTACACATATGAATATAAGTAATAGATCACCCATATTAATTTAATTGGAGTCACAAATATAATTATTTTCTACTTACCCTATATACTTTGATTTTAGATGGTACCTGCATCATCATATTTAAGTATAGGACTTTATATGCAACAATTACCAATTAACTTTATAGTAGAAGTACTATGCAGTATGCATCATAAGTAAATTTCAAACTTAAATAATTTCTTAGTTTGTTGTTGAACAGATAAGAGGAAAATGACTCATCATAAATACTTTGCGGATTAGTCCAGCTTATAATTATTGTACATAAACTCAATGATTTTATAATGCTTGATTTGAGAGGTTGGATTTCATTTTCAACTTTTGAACTAGCCCATATTGTTGGAGATTTAGAACATGTTAGGTATATATTTTTTAAGCTTAATAACACAAACACATAACTCAATTAGTTATATATTGTTTGTCTTGATTCTAATACTTTTAAGATATGGAATCCTCTAATTTGTTGCCGCTTGTAATAGTATCGTAATAGTTTTGTTTGTTACCGCTCGTAATAACAATAACACTTATCATCGCCCTTACCTCTATTTATACACATTTCCTTTCCATTACATTTTAACTTCTCATACTATACACCCCATTAGTGCATTTGTTGGATTTTATATTAATAACATTTACAAATGATACTTACTAACTTGAAAGCTCAATTTCTTTTGAATGATAAAATTAAAGCAACAAAAAAAGGATACTATATTATAAAAAAAGAACATTATAAGATTTATGTCATAGATACTTTTTTATATAACATAGTTACTTTTATATTGATGTGTTTTTGGCTAAATTGTGACTATAGATTTTTTTATTTTAGTGAAATCAAGGATGTAGAATCCTTCTTACCTTTCTCATATTCAACACCTTTAGCCCATCATATTTGATAAATTTTTCTTTTTTTTCATAATACTTGCATTTATTATATTTTCTAGTGCACTTTTTCCATCTTCGAAATTAAACAATTCAATAATTCTCTATTTTACTTGTACTTTACTCTTACCCATCAAATAACTATTTTTTTAATATATTTTTTATCTTCAAAAAAAATTCAAATCACTATTTTTTCATCTATCATCCAAATGGATAAAATAGATTAAAATTAGATTAAAAGTGATTTTTTTTTTGCGATTCTTGTGTTGCCATGAAAAAGTGCAAGTAATTCAGAAGCTTTTATGAAAATACTTGTTGTCCCTGCAGGACACTCCAAAGTTTTGGTCCAATCAGCTTGCGAATAAAATATCAGCTACTCTTGTGAAAGACCCCCTCAAAATAGGAAGTCCATATTGATTCTTATTTTTTTTTTCTAACTTTTCTTAATTGGGCTATTTAGTCCATATATCTAAAGCGTCTCTTGATAAGATTGTCTCTAACAATAATATGTGATTCGTTTTTTAACCAAACCTAACTCATTATATAAGAAGCTGCCTCAGCCCGGCTCGTATAGGTCTTGGCACCACCACGACACCACTTCGCAACGTATTAACTTGTTGGACGACACAATTCCCTGGCATATGCATCTACATTAAAACCTGTTAAGGAATGCTCCATACTTTGCTGCTTGCCTACTTTTGTGTGGTTAGTAAACGTTCAAAAGTCAAAAGCTCTCCATGAATGAGACCATATGATACCATTTTCCTTGACAACAAACCTAATAATAATTCATACTATCTCCATTTCAAAATACTTGTAACATTTGTGTTTTTCACGCATTCCAATGCACTAATTTGATCCTTAAATATCTATAATTATGTATATTATAAAAATTTGATATTAATAATCTTTACGTCGAGACAAATTAAATAAGATCTCACATGACTATGTTTTAACTTATAGATTACATATTAATCACAAATTAAGAGAGATAAGTAAATAGTGCTTATTTTTCGTATGTTGCGACTATATTGGAACGGAGGGAGTACCACATAAGAAAATATATGATTGTACAGTGGACATGGAATTCGTAATGTGTTGTGCGGATGTGAGCGATACAGATCAGCTCACATATATAGGGCGATATGCTTTGTCGATCTATAAAGAGTAACTAGTCAGGTTGTAATCAGCTAAGTACGAACCAACATCTTTAAATAATGACCTACTAGGTTTATACCCGTGTTATGCACGATTTTCATTTAAATTTTTTATACTAAAACTTACTGTTAAGCAATATTTATTAATTGGTTATGAACATTTACCACCAACTAGGGATGGACATGGGCCGGATCTGGATCGAGTCCAGCTGGACTCAAATTTAGACCCTAATTTTTTTATTAGACCTAGACCCGTATCCAGATTCGCAGGGTCTGAAAATTTTGGACCCAGACCCAGACCCTTAGGATCTAGCAGATCTAGGGCCGTGATCTGGGTCCAAAACAATTTTATTTTTTTCCTGAAAATTTTTTAAAAAATATATTATGAAGTACAATTTCGATCATTCGCATAAAATTATTTAAACATTTTCGACTAACAAGGATCTTCTAATACTTTACTTATTGAGGGAAGAAATTTATGAAGTTTTCCAACATTCAAGTTCTTATAACGAAATATTTATCCGGTCTTTACTTTTTCAAGTATTGATACAATGATCACATTTTAAATTACATTATCCGAGAAAGTTCAAAATCATGTAATGTTTAGAAAATTAACAAAATTTCAAATCAAATAATTAAATACACATAATAGCTCATATATAATTATTTTTTAAAAAAAGATGTAAATGGGTCCATGGGTCGGATCTGGGTCGAATTTGGATCTCAAACATGTAGACCCGGACCCGAATCCGGACCCTAAGGTCATGGACCCAGATTCGACCCAGATCAATAGGGTCTAAAATAGGAGGACCCAAACCCTTAAAATTAGGGTCGGGTCAGGTCTAGACCCTTAGGGTCCAAGACCCATGCCCATCCCTACCAACAACAGCCTTAAAGTTTACTCAATTTCAAATAAATAGCCGCAAACTTCGTTTTTTACCAACTACAGCCTCCAACTTAAGAAACATGACATCGATACAGCCACTTCACCGGATGACCTGCTAATTGACCGTTGACCATGCTCAATTACCTTTGACTTTCCCTTAATTTCATTAATTAAACCTAATTACTCAATTATCCCTAATTAAACCTAATTACCCAATTATCCATGATTAAACCCTTCTTCCCCAACCTTTCTCTAACCCACCTCAATCACCTCCCTTTTCCCCCTTCACCACCACCACCACCACCACCATTAAAACCCTTCCTTTAATAACAACCCAATTAAAAGCCCCTTCTTTCTTCTACATTAGACTAAAGCGTCTATAATCATCTACAAAAACGAACAGAAATCCATCGGTAAGAATCAGAAATAGAAGCCCCAATTACAGGAGTAATATTCGTAGCAGAATTCCAGAAGATGATGAAATTGGACCTAGTTGTCAATTCCATACCATATCCACCCATCAAATACAATATCATATTCGGTAATATCCCATAACTTGCTATTTTCTCGAGTGCTTCATTTGCTGCAAAAATTCCACACAAAAATCTCAATTATTCCGATTAAATTATAGGCATCTCATAAAAAAAAGGCAAATATGTGTACCGATGATGAATGGGAGGGTCATAAAGCCACCCTTAGAAGAGCCCAAAAGAGGTTCTCTCATATTGTTGCTGTAATACGAAGAAATTTCCCCCATTGGAGTTTCTGAAGTGGATGTGATGTGCCAATGGAGTGTTTGACATAAAAGTTAATGGAGGTATAATATTTTAACAAGTGAGAAGATTACATATGTTAAAAAGGTGTTTTCGTAAGAAATGCAATGGAGGATGAGATGGAGATGATTAAAGAGGCTTTAGTCTAATATAGAAGAAAGAAGGGGCTTTTCATTGGGTTGTTATTAAAGGAAGGGTTTTAATGGTGGTGGTGGTGGTGGTGAAGGGGGAAAATGGAGGTGATTGAGGTGGGTTAGAGAAAGGTTGGAGAAGAAGGGTTTAATTAGGGATAATTGGGTAATTAGGTTTAATTAGGGATAATTGGGTAATTAGGTTTAATTAATGAAATTAAGGGAAAGTCAAAGGTAATTGAGCATGGTCAACGGTCAATTAGCAGGTCATCCGGTGAAGTGGCTGTATCGATGTCATGTTTCTTAAGTTGGTGGCTGTAGTTGGCAAAAAACGAAGTTTGCGGCTGTTTATTTGAAATTGAGTAAACTTTAAGGCTGTTTTTTGTAAATGATCCAAATATTTATTAAATTTGAAACATATAATCAACAAAATAAAAAAACAATCAAAAAAACAATCAATTTTCGAAATTATTTCCTAAACTAAGCAGATTTTAAGAGAGTTAACATTCATAACTGATCGATGTTAATAAAAGCGGGCAAATGAGTTAGAAACAAATGGCCCGGTGTTACTAACAAATGGGCAAATGTAGGTTATATTGTGTCAGTTGATGGCTACATGAATTTACAGGTGCTTACTGAAAACCTTTTTGTTTAGCTTCATTTAAACTTTTGAATGTTGTAACTTCTGATTTGATGAATCCTTCTTAATTATTAAATATAGTAGTAACTCGTGTTCTATATCTGTAGTTGGCCAACACAGAAGAGTACATTGAAGGCCAAAACACTGGTGATCTTGGGGAGATCCTTATCAGGTTTTTGAATTGCTTTCTTAACTTCTGTTATTGCGAAGTGAAATTTCTTAGTATGCGATGTCTGTATATGCATTCTCGTATCCATCGATATTGTCGATCCTGGCTGTGATCGACTCATAAATGACCATAACCATTATTTTTGGTGATCTACTCTTTTTAGCTTAATCCCTTGCTTCTTTTGAATAATGTTTTTTCTGACCTCTAGTAGCTTTTGACAAGGTGTCTAGTTCGAGCACTTTAGTGCCT
>CM033459.1:15187793-15198028 GCA_019425755.1 Amaranthus cruentus
TTTAATACTCCCTCCAACACAATTTAATTGTCTCATTTCCTTATTTGGACAATTCACTTCAATTGTCACATTTCATTTTTTATCTATCTTTTTTTACCTAAATACCCTCACTTTTCCAATTCCTAATACCCAATTACCACCTTTACAATTAATTTAATCAATTAAAATACCCAACTACTACTTTTTTGGTGGACCCCATCTCACTCTTAATATATGTGCCCAACTCAAATGGGACAATTGAATTGTGTAGGAGGGAGTACTTTTTATTAAAGTAACAATCTAATTACTTTGATTGTAAGAATGTATGTTGTAATTATTTTTATACATTTCTTAACAATCTCATTATTTTTTGTATTAAAGGAAAATTTTAGATTTTTTTAGTACCTTATAATATTTTCAAAGGAATATGATACTATGATTGCAATAATTTTATTAATTTCAAATTGTAAAAGCATTTTATATAAAATGAATATATTGAGATTCTATTCATGTTTCCATTTATAACTAAATGACAATTAATTTTGCTATTAATTTGAAAAATATTAGAAAAAGCCGAAGCTTACATCATAGGTTCAAAGACTACAATGTCCCACCGAAACGAAGCTCCTAAGGGTCAAAGTAAACCCCTCGTCATCCGCTAGGCAGGGGCGACATCTTCAAAAAAAGGACTATCATCTAGACTATGCAGTGATACTACACCATATAATGTCACTTACAAAAATGGCAACGAGGCCAGTCATAGCTGTGCAAAGAACAATATGCCCAATACTCAATACATATACAAGACTAAAATAGTAACTAATTTCAGTACTTCAGCTTCCAGCAAAATCCTTGAGACAACAATAGCTTCTAAATCTTAAGATTCAAAACATACACATGGTCAGGAGAGTAGCACCCAGCAACGGCAGATGCCCAGATCTTGAGTAGATTGTACTGTAAAGGAGCCTCAAAGCCTTGATTTTTACTACAACAAGAAGCGACAATCCAGTATTTGCATCCATTTCAATGAGCAGCAAATCCAGACCAGTACTAGTGGGAAACGAACAAGACGAGATGCGCTTAGATACATGTGGGCCGATTAATCCCGCTTCTGGATGATTTAGATATTTCTATTGTGTTGATTGATGTTTCAACACGATGGTCACATGTAAGTCTCCTACAAACTAGAAATATGACATTTGCGAGATTACTTGCTCAAATCATTTGATTGAGAAATCAATTTTCAAATTATACAATTAAGCGAATCAGGCTTGAAAAGGCTGGAGAATTTATCAAACTTTTAATGATTCTTGTACGTCTATTGGACTTAACGTAGAACATCTAGTAGCTCATGTTCATACTCAAAATGGTTTGGCTGAATCCCTTATTAAAAGACTCCAATTAATAGCAAGACCATTATTAATGAGGTCGAAATTGTCATTATGTGCATAGGGCCATGCAATAATACATGCATCATCATTGATAAGATTGAGACGAGGTGCTTATCATAAATATTCACCTCAACAATCATTGTATGGTCAAGAACCTAATATATCAAACTTGAAAATATTTGGATGTCTAGTATATGTTCCTACTACACCACCTATACATACAAAAGTCGGTCCATAAAGAAGGATGAGAATTTATATTGGATTTGTATGCCCATCAAGTATGAAATATTTAGATTCAATGACTGGTGATTTATTTAATGCTAGATTTGCAGATTGTCATTTTAGTGAGACAATATTTCCATCCTTAGGGGGAGAGAAAGTGGACTCAAATAAGAAGGAAATAGATCTCACATGAAATCAATGCATTTGAAAATATATGATCCAAAAACAAATGCTTCTGAACAAGAAGTTAAAAGTTTTCCATAAGCAATATATTGCAAAGAAATTACCTGATGCGTTTGTAGAAATAAAGCAAGTGACAAAATCATATATTTCCGCAGCAAATGTTCCGGCACGAATTGAAATTTGTATTAATAACAAAGCCACTGATGGTGAATTTATTGCACGTCGAAAGCGTGGAAGGCCACTTGGTTCAAAGGATTTGAAAAGAAAATCTAAAAGGTTGAATGAAATGGCAAATGATATCAATGTTACTTCTTCAGTAAATTGTAAAGAAACAACACTTAAAGGTGAGGATGAAAATCTTAGAGAAGAAGAAATTAATGATATAAAAGATAACAATGAAATTTTGATTAATTACATCTCAACAAAAAGGAAACTTAATCGAAAGAATGCTATTGTTAAAGACACATTTGCTCATCCAATTGCCACTGATATAACACTTGATGAAAATGATTAGAGCCAAGAACGATATAAGAATTTCTGCGTACGAATGATTGGCCAAAACGGAAAGATGCAGTTCAAGCAAAATTAAAGTCACTTGAGGGACGAGAAGTTTTTGGACAATTTACCCAAACACCAAAATGGTATAAAACCAGTCGATTATAAATGAGTGTTTGTAAGAAAAAGGAATGAGAAAAATGAAGTGGTTACATAAAAGGCACGACTTGTAACACAATGTATTTCCTAAATACTAGGGATTTATTATGAGGAAACATATTCTCCAGTAGTATATGCAACTACACTAACTTTTATGATAAGTTTAACTGTCTCAAATAGGTTGGAAATGCGACTTATGGGCTAAAACAATCTTGAAGAATGTGGTACAACCGTCTTAGGGAATATCTCCTAAAAGAAGGATTTAAAAATGATCAAATCAATCCTTGTGTACTCATTAATGGACTGAATCAGAATTTTCTATAATTGCAGACTTGCAGTTTATGTTTATTATGTAAACATCATTGCAAGTCCCAATGAGCTTGAACAAACTGCAAAATACCTGATGAAAGAATTTAAAATGAAAGATCTTGGGAAAATAAAATTTTGCCTTGGATTACAAATAGAGCACTTAAGGGGTGGAATCTTTGTGCACCAGTCCAACTATATAGAAAAGGTTCTAAAGAGATTTTATATGGACAAAGCTCATTGCTTGAGCTCTCCAATGGTAGTGCAATCATTAAAACCAAAAGATGATCCATTTCGACCTTGTCAAAAAGACAAGGAGATTCTTGGCCCTGCAGCGCCATACTTAAGTGCAATTGGAGCTCTGATGTATCTAGCTAATAATACAAAACCTGAAATTGCTTTCGTTGTTAATTTATTAGCTAGGTATAGTAACTCACCAACAAAGAGACATTGGAGTGGCATAAAACATTTGTTGTGCTACCTTCAAGGAACTAAAGATCTTGGATTATTTTATCAATCAAAGCAAGATGCTACTCTTTTTGGATACAAAGATGCTGGATACTTATCAGATCCACATAAGGCTTAATCACTTAATGGATATGTATTCACATAAGATGGGACCGCGATATCTCAGAGATCCACAAAACGAAAACCTAACCGCTACATCATCAAACCGAAAGTTGATTTTTTTTGTTTTGGCAACAACTATTTAGCAACAATAATGGCTTTCACGACAACATGTATTTTTCGCAACGAGAAAAATGTAGTCGTTGCTAAAACTTGTTCTAAAAATGATTTTTCTTGTAGTGTTTCATATATCATCCCAAACACCCTTATAGGAGAAATATCACAAAAGGAAAGTTTTACACGCCTTTTAATAATATCTTGTTTCCGAGCGACATTCATTGTCACAACCTAATCTTCATGTTGTCCTTTTGTTGATTAAAAGAGTTGCATAGCCAATCTTCAAGGGGATACAAATAGTTTTGTATTTCATACTTTATTGTTGTAACATATTTGTAATAACATGACATTTCCAATAATGTTTTGTGAGAACATCTTCATGGTTGGTGTGAAGCAACTTACCAATGTTATAAATTTTAATTATAATATGACCCTTCACATTAAAATTATATATATGTTAATAACTATATTTGACATGTAATTTTTGTCAATGATTGTTAAATATCAATTGGTCACAATCATGTAGCATACACCTATAGTTAAAAAAAAAAGGTATGACCATAGAATAATCAGGTATCACATCCGCTCCCCTATAAAAGGAATTTGTCCCCAAAATTCACCTCAAGACTCAAAAAGGTAAGGATAACAAAGACTCATATCAGACTTCAACTCCCAAGTTGTGTTTGACACAGTATGGTTTGCCCTCAAAACCTTCGCGTCTATCAAGTATCTCTATCGATTTCTCATCGTAGGTCAAATCATCTCAAAGTTGTAAAAGTTCTTACTGACACACATGAGAGGATCATGAATATAAGATTGCATTATAGAGACATGAAACTTATTTTTATCACGTTCCAAATTTGGAGGTAAGGCAACCTTATAAGCCACTTAACCTATTCGTTCCAAAATCCATTTTGGCCAAATCTCTTCACACCTTTAACTAGTGAAATTTTAATAAAAACATGCTCCTCAACTTCATAATCCTTTATATTCTTTAGATTGTATAAAAATTAATATATATTCTAATTACAATATTCATTTAACCCTAATTATCCCTCATAATAATAATGCAACATATATATATAACCTTAATTGTTAGAGCAAGAACAAAATCTCACTCATGTGGAGGGCCTTCGGAGTGCCGTGATGATGGTGCGACGAAGAACAAGTGTGTGGTTCAAGTCAGGTGCTTGATCAAGACAAGGAACGGAGATGGGGAGGCTTTGAAGATGGCTCAAGTGGTCGAGCATGATGCGCTCGGTCGAGCCAACCTGCTCGGGTCGAGCAAAGCTCAGCTGCCCACTTGCACGCGTTTTCTGTTTTATTTGTTCGGTTTGTGGGCTTTAAGCCCTTTGGTGTTAGGTCTTTCTAATTAGTCTTAGGGCTATATAAGGGTCCTTAGAACTACATTAGAAGTGTGTGAGAAGCTAATACACATTAGAGAGTTAGGGTTTGAGAATCATAAGAGCTTTCTTCTTCATTGTATTATTTTAAGGGTGAACTCCATTGTTGAATGGATTCACTAACTTGAGCGATTGTTCTCAAGTGTGTAAGTTGAGTGATTAGTGTAATGTTGATTATATTAATGATAAAATACTTTATTTGAGGGGGAGGTATCTCTTGATACCTCATAAACACTTTGTTTGTGGTTGTTTGCTTGTCTCTTGATTATACTGTGTTTTTAATCATCTTCCACATTGTATTTTCTACCATGGTTGGGTCCTAGACCTTCTCTTTCAATTGGTATCAGAGTTTGGTGTTATTCCTTGGGGTATTGAGTGAGGGAAGGCTTAGAGATAGGTAGAAGAAAGATGGTGGAAGTTGAGAAGTGTTTGGATGGTTTATTGAAGCCATTAGGGTTTGGTGAAACTTTGGGTGAGAGAAAACCAGTGGGTAATCAAGAGATGGAGAGATTGTTAATGGAGTTCTCAAGAGAGAAGGAGTTTCTAGGTGTAGTAGCATTGTTGTTGAAGTACCATCCTTGGGGGTTGGTATGAAGGTTAATGATACTCAATCTTTGGGATATGGAAAGGTCATTGAGAGAAATCCATCAAAGAAGAGGGAAATCGGAGTTAAGAAGGCAAGAGTTGATTATGGGATAAGGTGTGCTTCCATTGCCACAAGAGAGGCCATATTCAATGCACTTGCAATAGGTTGAAGAAAAACCTTAAAAGCATGAAGCTTTTAAGGGAGATGAAGAAGCCAACAATGGTGGTTGGTGATTGAACCATGTATGGTTCAGGACTTGATTCAAGGTGTTGTGAACTAACATTGCAGCTGCTGATCAAGAGAACAAAGGCGCAATAGTAATATAAATAATATTGTAATTGATAGTCGTTAATTTTTTTCTTTGTAAAATAAACTCCAAATGTTGGAGTAGTTATTAGTCACATGTGCTAATTGTACTAAAAAAGCCATGTGCTAGTCATGTGATTAGTTTCTTATGTTTGCCTATATAAGAAGGCAACTACTCATTATAAAATTTAGCTTTTGATGATTAATAAACAAATACTTCTAAGAAATTAGAATTCAAGAGAGGGAGTTTCTCTTTCAAAGGGAAAGTGCAAGAGCATTTCCTATTTTATCTTCTTGTCTTTGTGAGTGAAAGCAAAGAGAGATCATAGGCAAGTATCCACCAAGATCAAAGTGAGTGAATCTTTCTTTCGTTTAGAGAGTTAGAGGGCATTGGCTTGAAGGTGAGTGAGGCTTGCTTAGAGTCTTATCCAAGATCAGTCCAAATCTGATCATATCTTTTGTTCATGTCTAAGAGTTTTTGAAGGGTCCAATTTTAATTCCGCATACAACCCAATTTGGCCTTTTTTCGGGTCCAACTTGGTGCAACTTGGTATCAGAGCCCTAAGTCCTTGTGGGGTGAAGATTTCAATTGGTTGTGATGAGAAACAATAGCCAAAAGTCGCAAACACGAAAGGGTATAGAATCTGTCCAAAACTGACAGCATTTAGGGTCGAAAACAGAAACGTTTTGGAGATCGTAATATTATTTTTTTTCAAAACTGTATTTATGGGGTATGCCTTATTTAGTTATAAAACTTTTGGAGTTCGAATTATTTGAATTGGTTGAGTAGTGAAGGAGATATGCATTTTTCTTTGCAATCTGCCCAAAAGTGACCGAATCTAGGCAACTTGGTAAGTTCTCTTCAAAAACCTATCAATATCCTTGTATTTTGCACCCATCTTTCACCATATTATCAAAACGTATCCCATAAACAATAGAACATATCATTTGTTCATCATTTCATCATTTTTGTAGCTTTCTTGAATGACCCTTTGACTGCTTATTTTGCAAACGTACAGGAGGGTTGTTTTTCTTTGCCTTTTGTGTATTCTTCATTTCTCCTTTGTTTGAAGGTATTTTTAATTGTTTCTTTTTTTTATTTTTCTTCTTTTTGAGTCTAGTTTTTTGTGGGTCATTTTGTTTAGTCCTTGGATTTGTGAAAAAAAAGATATGCCTATTTGTTTGACCAAAGGTCACAGAACACAATCAAATTGCATGTTTGGAGGAATGTTTGAATTGTGATCAAACTAAGTCACGTTTTTTAGTGTTTTCAAATGGAGATATTTGTAGACATATGGAAATTTGTTGTCACCAAATTTCATCAATAATGGAAGTGATTTGGTTGGGTTTACAGTAGCAAACATTTCATACAGTTTTCTGAAATTGTTCTGTATGGTTCTGTTTTTTTTGTGCACAAAATTTCCCAAAATTTTGTTTCTTTTCTTTCTTTCTTTTCTCACCCTTATTGAGCCTTAGAAGATGAAATCATCAAAATCAAACAAGATGACGTATATATCATTTAATGAAATAGAACATGCATTAGAGGATAAAATCAAGCTACAATCATTAAAGAATGAGGAAGCAATGTTTAGAGAGTTAAAGGAGAATAGTGATCAACATGGGGATTGGATGCAAGTTGATATTTGGCATGAAATGTATGGTATCAAATGTATGAATTGGAGATGGAAATATGGCTTTCTTATGAAAAGAGGGCATTTCAGAAAAAGTTACAAAAGCAATATGGTGACTCAAAATTGGTGATGGTTTATGAGTATGATCCTTATGCTAATCCGCTTAAGATTAAATTTGAGATCCTTTCCAAACATATTGAGGAACAAACTAAGGGCACATCATTGGTTCCTTCTCATGATGATATTCAAGAATCACATAATGAAGTAGTTGTTGATGAACCTTGTGGTGAGATTATTAAAGATCTTGATGAGGTTGTTGAGACAACTTGCGTGGAGGATGTTGGTTCTATACTAGGGTGCTTAGAAGTGGTTGATTCTCATCCAAGATTGGAGGTCGGTTTACAAATAGAACCAACAAAGAAGCACGAGTTTGAGAATATTGTTAATTTCATTGATTTTGTTCATGATAGTCGATTTGTTGAGTTTCACCCTACGAAAATTCGAGGTCGAATTTTTTCTAAGAAGGGGATAATGAAACAAGTTGAAAAGAGTCTTGGTAATGCAAGCAAGCTAATCTTCTTGGTAAGCTTGTTTAATATATGGGTTTGGTTCATCATCCAAATTCGTGTTGGAGCATTCATCCATACGTGCTGGGTGAATATGGGTAACATTATTTCACGATCTTGATTCAAAGGTTGTGGCTTTGTTATTATCATTTAGTGAGCTGTTGTGTTGTGAACTTAAGCCAAAGACTTGATTGTTTCTAAAGCCAATAAACCATAAGCACTTAGAATTGAGGAGAATAATTTTCTAAGAAGGAGGGATTGAACCATGTATGGTTCAGGACTTGATTCAAGGTTTGTGAAGTAACATTGCAGCTGCTGATCAAGAGAACAAAGGCGCAATAGTAATATAAATAAAACTCCCTCCTATTCACCATAGGAGTCCCATTTGACTTTTCACGGATTTTAAGGAGAGCCAAATGGGACTACATGTGTAAGAGAAAAATGTAGAGTTTTTGAATTTTTATAGATGTAAAGTGGGGTTAGTAGGTGTAAAGGTGTAAAAAAGTTAAGTTTAGTAGGGATAAATTGGTAAAGTTAACATACCCAAAATAGAAATGAGACATTTAGGGTGACTTGAGTCAATAAGGAAATGGGACACTTAAGGTGAATAGGAGGGAGTATTGTAATTGATAGTCGTTTATTTTTTTGTTTGTAAAATAAACTCCAAATGTTGGAGTAGTTATTAGTCACATGTGCTAATTGTATTAAAAAAAGTCATGTGCTAGTCATGTGATTAGTTTCTTATGTTTGCCTATATAAGAAGGCAACTACTCATTCTATCTTCTTGTCTTTGTGAGTGAAAGCAAAGAGAGATCAAGGCAAGTATCCACCAAGATCAAAGCGAGTGAATCTTTCTTTCGTTTTGAGAGTTGGAGGGCATTGGGTTGAAGGTGAGTGAGGCTTTCTTAGAGTCTTCTCCAAGATCTGTCCAAATCTGATCATATCTTTGTTCATGTCTAAGAGTGTTTCAAGGGTTCATTCTTAATTCCGCATACAACTCAAGATTGGCCTTTTTTTCGGGTCCAACTTAGTGCAGTGATGGTGAGAAGCTCAAATGTAAGAAGAGAGATCTTCCATTTGAGAAGGTGAAGAAGGCCACAACTTTGAAGAAAGGGGTTGTAAAGAAGAGTGTGCTCCCAAATATGGATGTGGGTCTTGTGAAGAAGACCAAGAGTGATGATGAGGATGGTCATGTGCTATTGGCCAAGTGTGATGATGATGGTGATTGGGTGTTTGACTCGGTACACCCATATCATATTTGTAGAGACAAAAGCTTGTTTACAATGGTGATGGCTTGTGAGCATGAGAGGGTGACCTTGCCTAGTGGTGAGGAAGTTGTGGTTGAGGTCGTTGGTGAGGTGCATTTGAGAATGCATAATGGCATTGTGAAAAAGGTTAGGGTGTAAGGTACATTCATAAGACGATTTGGAATCTAATCTCATTGAGGAGATTAGAGAAGATTGGGTACACCATGAAGACTCAAAGTGATGGAGTCTTGAAGGTGGCAAAGGGGTTCTTGGTGCACTTGATGGGTATGATGGGCAACCATGTGCATGTGTTGCTAAAGAGTGGAGACTTACACCATGTTGAGAGGGGTACAAGACTCAAGTCACTGAGGAGAGTGACGTTTGATGATGGTGGCCACAATGATAAATGGTGCACAAAGTTGGTTGATGATGGGTTTGGTCTTGGTGGGGATCCAAGACCCAATCCTATGTTGATGTGTTGGTTGGGACACCAAGAATGGTGTCACAAATTGATGATGGGAGATTTGGGCTTGAGGGGGTGATTGTTAGAGCAAGACCCAAATCTCACTCATGTGGAAGGCCTTCAGAGTGCCGTGATGATGTTGTAACGAAGAACAAGTGTGTGGTGCAAGTGAGGTGCTTGATCATGGCAAGGAACAAAGATGGGGAAGCTTTGAAGATGGCTTGAGCGGTCGAAAATGATGGGCTCGCTCGAGCCAACCTGCTCGGGTTTTCTGTTTTATTTGTTCGGTTTTACTTGCAAGACTTACCATTTTTGGATGTTTCATATTACTTGCAACATTACTATTTTTGGTTAAAATAATCTACTTATTTTATCCTCACTTTATTCCTACCCCACTATCACTATCAATCATACATCATCCCATTAATTATTTAATATACCCACAAGTCACAAGCACTATTTACTTATAATAATTTTTTTTAATTTCTACCCTACATATCACCATCAATCATACATCATCCCTACTTTTACCATACTGATTTGACGACCCTTAAAAAACGTGCTAAACCCAATAGTGCAACTAAAACGGAACGGAGGAAGTATATATATATATA
>CM033459.1:15198038-15328038 GCA_019425755.1 Amaranthus cruentus
TATATATATATATATCACTATCTGTAGAGATTTATTTTGTTTTTAAGTGGTGAATTACTTGATTTAATCAATTTATAGGAGGGCTAAAAATTACATGTTACACTACAACATAATTTTCTTTTAGTAGGATATATTTAGCGACATTTAATTTAAATGTCGCTATTTCAAATTTCTTATAGTGTACATAGAGGATTTAATGATATTTATTAGAATCTTTAGCGGCATATTAAAAATTCACACTAAAGCCTTTAGCGACACAGGATCTAGTGACATTTCTCACAAATGTCACTATAGACTATAGTGATAGTTACATATGCCACAAAAGACCAGATTAAGTGTCACTAAATCACTTTATGGGTGGAACTTAAAATAAATACTAATTATTATTACACTAAAAATATGAATCAGTGGCATTTTTTTAATGCCACTAAATCCAATGTCGCAAAAAGCTAAATTTGTTGTAGTGTTAGTTAATTTTATTCGCCACATA
Source organism: Amaranthus cruentus (assembly GCA_019425755.1). NCBI lineage: Eukaryota > Viridiplantae > Streptophyta > Magnoliopsida > Caryophyllales > Amaranthaceae > Amaranthus > Amaranthus cruentus. The sequence continues at coordinate 15,198,529 of CM033459.1, forward strand.
AGCCAAAATAAACCAATTAAATCTTTTGGTCTAATAAGACTTTATATAGATGACACGTGTAATTTTTCAGTTGTTTGTGATATTGTATAATATGATTATATGATGGTAAATTTATTTAATATAGCTCAATCTAAACTATAATTAATTATTTATTTTATTTTTGAATGTTATATAACTTGATTTAATTGATTTATAGGAAGACTATAAATGACATGTTGGTTACTTTTATTTGCCACGCATGGCAAGAATCAACCAATAAAAGTGTTTCATCTAACTGCGCTTCATAAAGATGACACGTGGGAGTTTCTAGTCTTTTTATTATATTGTATAATCCGAATTAAAAATTTATCTAATATACCTCAATTTATGGCAAAGTTTGTGATTTCTTTTGGTTTTGAATGGTATAATTAATTTATAGGAAGACTAAAAATAACATGTTGACTTATTTTATTTTAATTTGTCACGTAAGCAAAAATCAACCAATAAAATTATTTCTTATATCAGTACTCTATAAAGATGACACGTGGAATTTTTTCAGTCTTTCTTTTTGTATGAGTCTATTTAATAGACTATATAAAAATGACATGTGAAATTTTTCAGTGTTCTTATTATATTTGTATGATATAATAATATAATATGATCGATTAAAGGTGTCCAAAACCGTGACAGCTCACGTTTGAAGAAACAAAGGCAATACGGTTATTTAAGTTTTCAAAACAACCAATACAATGTTGTTAATACAAGACTACAAGATATAACTTATTATTTTTGTTGAAAATAACTGATTTTTACAATTTCAAGAACAAGCTCACAAATAGAAACATATATGACGCATGGATACATGTATATACATACATTCACATCACATGGAGATCAATGATCCAAAAACATTGGGATGCATGCTTTATTTGATGAATTAAGGTTCAGCATGATTAGCAGCAACAGCAGAGGATTCCAAAGATACATTCGCAGGTTTCAAAGCAGCAAAAGCAACAGCACAATGCAAAACAACTGCATTTATCACACATCTCACATATTAATCTTCAAAAACTAATTGATTACATATTTTCTAAAAATAAGTTGTTTTAGATAATATAACTTTATCAAATAACATTCCAATATCTTAATTATGGTTATTAAGTAGGGGTGTGCAAAATGAGATCAGAATCGGTTATTGATTATGGTTAAATACCGAACCTAAACTAGACCGGACCTCCGGGTCTTATTCTTCATTTTGGGTTTTCGGTCCGATCCGGTCTTAACCCGGAAAAATCCGAGTTAGACCAGATAGAAGTAAGTTTGTAGAGGAATAATATTTAGAATTTTTATGTATTTTTTATTACCGACACAAAATATTTTTTTACCTCTAATATTTTAAAATTTTCTAATTTTTAAATTAGTTTTGGTATTTAAAATTACTTCGGACTAACCGGTCTAAACCCGAACCAAACCTGTTTGCCAGGTTAGACAAGATAAATAAATAAAAACTATTATTGTTAAGATGAAAAATAAATAAACAAGAAACCTAAAAACAAAAAGTGATGGGAAAAAACAAACCATGCATAAACTAATCCTTTATTTTCATGGCGTGATAAAACATGATCATAATATTTCATTTGTTGAGGATCCGGTGGCTGATCACCTATTTCATCTTCAGCAAGTGTTACCGGTTCATCCACTTTTTCTTTATTTTCGTCATCCACGACCGGATTTTGATCTTCAACTTTGTCACCGGCAACCACCATTTTTTGATCTTCATCTGAGGGTGGTTGTAGCTCATCCTCTTGTGGAACCTTTGGTTTTAGTTCTTTCTCCATAATTATGCTTATTGATAATTAGTTTAATTAATTAATTAATTAATTTGATTTGAACTGGTGGTACTAATAATACCATGATTTCTCATTGGTTTATGTAGTAGTAGAAGTCTTTTAAAGTCTTACATAAAAATTTATTCTTAGATGGATGTTGCGTACATGAAATTAAATTAGGATATTAAAATGTTTGAATGGGGTTTGATTATTTGCAATTTGCAGTGTATTAGTTGCTGATATTCGTCTTTCTTTTGTCATTTTTCCCGCTTGTATATTAGTTAAAAATAAATGACACCGAGAAAAAGTGACATGTTTGGTTTGGACCTTCTAATAATATTCTTGCTTTAGCCAATCAAAAATAATTAAACTTGTAAATATCCCAAAGAAAATAGTACATCTATAACTATTACTAAAACAAAAGACATGTACATCATCACCTTTAAAAATTGCTTACGTGTCGCTTCCACATTAAAAATTTTCTCTCCTAAATTAAATGATGATGTCATTGTTATTATCATCTTTGACTTTCTACTTTTTTATTCTTTTTGTTATTAATTTTTTTTACTTTTGGGTGAAATCATATTTAATGTAATTGCAAACTATATATTATATCATATTTCAATTTTTTTAAATGAATATTATTTAGTGTATTGGATATTTTGAGATAGTTAAAACATAATATACTTTTACTAGGATTTGTTTTTGTTATTTATACTCAGAAAATTTGATAAAACCGTGCATCGCACGGGCACTATCTAGTATTTGACTATATTCTAATCATTATTTTTTGTCTAGAAGCAAAGTCCAAGTTTTAAAGCAGCCCTTCGTTACTTGCATTAGTTTAATTATTTTTTTATTAGAAAAATCTTATACAATAATTATAGCTCACCAAGCCATCTTATCCATGACCTTAACAACATATGTTGATCCTCTTCTATACGTGGCATCGAATTTTCCTCCTTCGACACCCCATTAACTGTGGCAAATTCAGGGTTTGGAAACCAACTAATGGACGAATGGACGAAACAAAGTTTTATTTGTAAAATTAACAACTATTTTATTCTTAACTTGCTAAACTTTTAAATACGACTTACCATAAAAAAAAAGAAACAAAATAAATTAACTGAGTTAATTAAAAAAACAAAATAAAATAAATAAATAAAATTACTAAAATGAGGGAGTATTTATCATCAAAACATTTGAGTAATAGTTTTACACTTCTACTCTTACCAGTAGATAAGTCCACTTTGAATCCATTATAAATAAAATGTAGCTAAGGAAGCACTATTCTTTCGTGTATAGTAACTTGCTTAGTCATTCTACACTCTCTCAACCATGTGAGTGATTCCATGTAGCTTAGGTTAGCTTAATGTTTTGTAAGATGGTTGTGTCACTAGTAGAAAAAAAGCTATTGGCTGCGGTTTTAGTGTACACGTAGCAAATATATCAAATTACAAAAAAACAATTACTCAATGGCTGCGGTTTGGTAATTGTCCGCAGCCAATAGCTTAAATTTCAAAAAAAAATTAGTCAAGGGCTGCGGTTTGGCTGTTGTCCGCTGCCAATAAGTCAAGTTTCAAAAACTAAAATGCTCAATGGTTGCGGTTTGGCTGTTGTCCGCAGCCAATAACAGTTTCAAAAACGCGCCTTATATTCTTAACGTCTAAAAAATAACCTAGCTACTGTTTCATTTCACGTATGACCCTTCTTCTTCTTCCTTGCTTTGCTCTCCTTGCTGCTGTTTCATTTCACGAATATTAAACCCACGAATTGTTCTTCTTCCTTGCTTTGCTCTTCATCTTCTTCTTCATAAATATTAAACCCACGAATTAATTGTTCTTCTTCATCTTCTCATCTTCTTCAAAAACGAGTTCCTCTTCTTCAAAAAAAAAAACGAGTTGTTCTTGTTCTTGTTCTCTTCTTCTCCTTCGTGTTTGTTAAGCCCACTGTTTGTTGTTCAAAAATACCAATTGTTCTTCTCATCTGCTGTTGTTGTGCGAAATTCTTGTTCAAGCCCACTATTTTATCAAGGTATAACTAATTTACTTTTTTTTTATTGTATTTAAGTTAGATACATGATTTAGATAGTGTTATTTTAAGCTATTTTAAGTTATTCAAGCTCACTGTTTGTGCGAAATTCTTGTTTAAGCTATTTTAAGTTAGATAGTGTTATTGTGTTTAAGTTATTTCTCTGTTGTTGCTGTTGCTGTGCGAAATTCACTGTTTCTTAAGTTAGATACATGATTTTTTTTAAGTTCTTGATGTTGATGATATCACCCACTGTTTGTATTTTAAGTTCTTGTATTTAAGTTAGATACATGATTTAATTTATTTTATTTAAGTTAAATAGTGTTGAAATGAATGGAGACGTTAGATACATGATTTTTTTTTATTGTAATTAAGTTTTAGTTCATGAACTTTTCTTCCTCAAAAATTCATAATTTACTGTTTTTTTATGTGAATTTGAATATTTGAGTTACGGTGATTTTATGAAAAAAATTCATAATTTTGCCCATTTGTAAGTGACCTATCTATGTCCAAGTTTGTGACCAAGTTTTGAATCAATTTACCAATTTGTAATTGAACTGTGAACAAAATGACAATCTACCGCAATGTGCTTTGCTTTCTCATGTTAGACTAGTTCTTTTAGCAATGTGCAATAGGCCAATTGGGTTGGTGAACTCTAAGATTCAACAACAATCTTTTGAGCCATATGAATTTCTTAAAACCCATAAAATTAAACCAATGAAATTTGTTTTTGTTTTTCATTGTAGGTACCCAATTGTAGAGCACACCATTATCATATCTGAATACTAAGGTAAATTTCTATTCCACTACGAAGTTTTATTTTTGATTTTTTATAGGTTGATGTTATAATTAGTTTGTTGATTATTTTGTTTAGTTATATATATATATATATATATATATATAATATATATATATATATATATATATAGGGGAGGGATCCATTGAGAAGGGGTCTCAAAATGAGAAGGATGAGAAGGATTTATAGCCATTGATCTTATGAAAATCTAACGGGTGAAAATCATCTTTCTCGTCGATCTTCTTCTCCATTTTATGTTATGATTTAAGGTTACTATGTTTTTAGAAAATGATACAATATTATGATTAAAGGTTACTATGTTTATTTTAAAAAGTTACGATGTTCTGTATAAGATTAAGAGAAGACAGTAACTATACATAATCATAGTAACCCTTATTCATAACATAGTATCTTTTTCTAAGAACATAGTATCCTTATAAAATGTAAAAACCTGGGTAAAAAAATATGATGAACCGCGTGCAAGGAGCTAACTACTCTAGACCATTGATATTTGATCTAGACGGATGAGATTCCTTCTCACCCTTCTCATTTTGAGACTCCATCTCATTTGATCCTAAATCTATATATATATATATATATATATATATATATATATATATATATATATATATATTATATATATATATATATATATATATTATATATATATATATATATAGGAAGAAGTTCCAGTGAGAACTATCCTTATATGAGAACCGTAAGAACCAAATTGTCTTACAAAAAACTGTTACTTTTTGCTAAAAATGTGTTACTTTTAGGCAAAAAGGTGTTATTTTTTTAATGATTCTATTAGACAAAAAAGTGTTACTTTTTGAAAAAAAATTCTGAAAAAAATCATCAAAGGGTGTTAGTTTTTACATAAAAATGTGTTACTTTTCGAAAAACACATGTTACTTTTAAATATTTTTATTTTCTTGAAAAAAATAGTTTTTTATATATATATATATATATATATATATATATATATATATATATATATATATATATATATATATATATATACTTATGTATGTAATGTGTATTAATTTTGTTTTGAATTAAATAATAAAACTTAGGATGACAAAAGATTGTTCTTGGATGTATGGAAGCATTGAATCGTCAGAATTTATTGATGGCGTATTAGCATTTTGTAGTGTTGTGGTTGAACATCAAGTTAGGACAGAGGGAGTTGGTTTTTATTGCCCATGAGTCAATTGTGGCAATGTATCAAAGGTAGCTAGTGTTTATAACCTTAGAGAGCACATACTTCGACGTGGGTTTAGGCCTCAATATCATGTTTGGGTTTGGCCATGGTGAGGAGGGAGTTTACAAGGAAAAGAGTGTTGTTGAGGATGTCAATAATGTGGCCGATGTCAATGAGGATGTATGATCGTGTTGATGAAGAGAATGTCGATGAGGATGTGGATCGTGTTGATGAGATGATGGAGGGAGTCAAGGATGAGTTAGGAAAATGTCCTCGTGTATTTGACTTGTTGACAGAGGCTTCTCAAAAGCCTTTGTATCCTGGATGTACAAAGTTTACCAAACTTACAGCAGTTTTGACAATTTTCAACATTAAGTCAAAATTCAATTGGAGTGACACTAGTTTCGGGTTAGAGTACCAGAAGATTCATGCGTGTCCGAATGATTGTGTATTGTATCGGAATGAAAGCAAGAACTTAGAAGAGTGTCCTAGGTGTGGGTTATCGCGTTACAAGCGTAAAGGGGCTCGGGACGCTAAAGTGCCCCGGCTAAGGTATTGTGGTATCTTCCAATAATAACTAGATTCAAGCGTTTGTTTTCTATAAAGAAAGATGCGTTAAATTTGAGGTGGCATGCAGATAGGGTGAAGAAAGATCACTTGCTAACACATCCATCCGATTCTCCGGAGTGGAAGAGTATTGATAGGTTGCACAAGACTTTTGGGGATGAAGTTCGTAATTTAAGGTTCGGACTGTGCACGGATGGAATGAACCCATTTGGCAATCTTAGTTCTCAACATAGTACTTGGCCGGTACTTTTAGTGATCTATAATTTGCCACCTTGGTTGTGTATGAAGCGTAAGTACATTATGCTTTCCCTTCTTATCTCGGGTCCTAAGAAACTTGGCAATGACATAGATGTATATCTTGCTCCTCTCGTTGAGGATTTGAGAAAGATGTGGGATGAAGGAGTTTCCGTGTTTGATGCATATGCTAATGAGGAGTTCACCATGCGTGCAATGCTTCTATGCACCATTAACGATTTTCCGGCATATGGAAACTTATAAGGGTATAAGAACAAAGGGAAGAAAGCGTGCCCAATATGTATTGATGACATGGAATCCACGTGGATTCCTAAGTGCAAACATGTATTCATGAACCATCGAAAGTTCCTCCCACGATATCACCAATACCGTAAGAAGAAGAAGATGTTCAATGGGGTGGTTGAGGAATGTGTAGCTCGTCGACCGTTGACCGGTTATGAGGTTTACGAACAGGTTAAGGGGGTTGAGACTGTATTTGGTAAAACAGGGCAAGTACAAGGGGGTGAAGACGGACTGTGGAAAAAAAATTCAATCTTTTGGACGCTTCCATATTGGAGAGATCTACAGGTTAGGCATTGTCTTGACGTTATGCATATAGAGAAAAATGTATGCGATGCCATACTCGGGACTCTCATGAACATTCTAGGTAAGAAAAAGGATGTTAAGGCTGTGCGAGATCACTTTGAATGTAAGGATATTCGTTCGGAGTTGTGTGCACAAGTTAAGGTGAGTAAGAAAAGAGAAAGAGCTGATGAAGTTAGTGGTAGTAGCAAGGGAAAGGTCAGTAAGAAGAAGATGAGTAGTGAAAAATTTTATTTGCCTCCAGCTTGCTACACATTGTCCAAAGCAGAGAAGCGGGCCTTTTTTGAGTCTTTGTATGGCATTAAGGTTCCGTCTGGGTACTCATCCAACATGAAGAGATTTGTGACCCTAAATGGTGAATTGAAGTGGGGAAGCATGAAATCTACGATTTCCATGTAATGATGCAAGTGTTCCTACCGATTGCACTACGTGGAATATTGCCAAAACATGTGAGATATGCTATTACCGAGCTATGTTCGTTCTTCAACACAATTTGTAGTAAAGTTCTTGAGCCCTTTAAACTTGATGCTCTTCAAGTCGACATGATTGTAACTTTATGCAAGTTTGAGATGTATTTACCACCTTCTTTCTTTGACATAAGGTTCATCTTATTGTCCATCTCGTTCGTGAAATCAAGCTTTTGGGTCCAGTTTTTTAAGGTGGTGTTATCCTTTTGAGAGACACATGGGTGTTTTACAAAACAAAGTGAGGAATCCAGCACAACCAGAGGGGAGTATGATTCAAGGCATTGTAAGAGATGATATTGGTAATTTTATAGCCGAGTATATGGCTATGGAAAAGCCTATTGGACTTCCCACCTCTCGACATGAAGGAAGACTTGAGGGAAAAGGAACAATTGGCTCCAAAACAATCACACCTTCTCGGGATAGTCTTCTACAAGCACACCTGTATGTGTTGCATCATATTTGAGAAGTTCATCCTTTTTTGAATGAGCATTTTGATATATTGCGCGCAAAATATCCTTCTAAAGGTGATAGTACATTGATGCAGTTGCATAACAAGACGTTTATTGATTGGTTTCATAATCGAGTAATATGTGAAGACCTAAAGGGTGTATCTGAAATTGTTAAGTGGTTAGCTTTTGGTCCTCATGATGATGTCAACAAATATGAGGGTTACGATGCTAATGGGTTCGCATTTTGGACTGAGGGTCAAGATAAGAAGTCATTGTATCTGCAGAATTGTGGGGTTTCTATTTTGTCGTCATCTACATTTTACGCGAGTGCCAAGGATCAATCCCCGGTTGATGCTAAATCGGTATACTACGGGCGGGTACATGAAAGATGGGAGCTTGACTATTGTACTTTCACTATAGGTCTTTTCAAATGCAAGTGGGTGGATAATAATCGGCGATGCGTTAAAAATGACGACCCTTGTGGATTCACTCTTGTTGACTTAGATCGTTTGCGTGATAGTGAGGAGCCATTCATACTAGCCATACAAGCCAACCAAGTATTTTACATTGAAGACCCTTCTGATAAAAAATGGTCTATTGTGTTACCGGGAAAAAGAAGTATCCTTGGTATAGGTGATGTTGAGGATGAGGAAGAATATAATGCTTTTGAAGACTCCCCACCCTTTATCAATCCAAAATCGGTGAATGAAGATGATGAAGATGTAGGTTATATGCGTGTAGATCACACGGAAGGAATACATTTGAATTAATTGATTCACAAGGTATGAATTATTTAAGGTTTTGAAGGATTTTTGTCACTTTCACGCGTAAAATAGCTTAAATTTGGTTTGTTATGCATGAAACTTGGCACACAACACTATTTGGTATATATTATTGTGTTGAAGTACTTAGAATCAAAATAATTGTCATATGCTTGAAATTAAGTGTTAAGTTGCGTTTTTAACGATTTTGAAGGATTTTTGTCACTTTCGCGCGTAAAATAGCTTAAACATGGTTTGTTATGCATGAAACTTGGCACACAACACTATTTGGTATATATGATTGTGTTGAAGTAGTTAGAATCAAAAATAATTGTCATATGCTTGAAATTAAGTGTTAAGTTGCGTTTTTTAAGGTTTTGAAGGATTTTTGTCACTTTCGAGCGTAAAATACCTTAAACTTGATTTTTTATGCACGAAACTTGGCACACAACACTATTTGGATTATACTATTGTGTTGAAGTAGTTAGAATCGAAAATAATTGTCCTATGCTTGAAATTAAGTGTTAAGTTGCGTTTTTAACGGTTTTGAAGCTCAAACATGTTCTAATGTATTTCTATTCAAATTCTTTCAGGTACTTTATCTACAATGCATCTTTTCAGAGACGAAATTGTGCCCGAGATTGAGACTTTGGACAACGTGGTTTATAGTGAGTCGGATAAGGACTATGATCCGACGAAGGAAAATGACATCATGCCAATGAGGATGACGATGCACTTGTTGGATACGAGAAATCGGCTGATGATGATCCTCCAATTAATGATGTGGTCATTGTTGCAGATGCTCCTACAACAAAAGTGACATCTAAGAAACGAAAAGGGCGAGGTCCTACGAAAAACCTCAAAGTCACGGACCCTATGCACCTCGAATACAATGCAAAGGAAAAAATAGGCCTATCTATTAATTTCCTTTGGAACGAGGTGCCAGAGGGTTTAAAGAACTCACTATGGAATGATACTATGGTAAGCAACTTTAGTATTTTATTCATTAATTACTAATTATAATTTTCTTTTGTAGAATCTTTTTCACATCGAAGCACACTGAAGAAAAGAGAGAGTAGTTTCTTCTTTAAAGATAGATTCAGAGATTTCAAATCCAAGCTCAAAGCTCGCCGGATCACAAAGAAGAGTCACCGTCAGACCAAGAAGGTCAAAATGAGAAACGAAGGTGGAGAAGAAGCACCTTCAAAGATGTCGTATGAGATATGGCCGAACATATCGAAGAATGAATGGGAGGCGTTTGTTGCCAAAAAGACAACTCTCAACGAAGTTGTAAGTATTCCATATAGCTTTTCATTTTAATTTACTTCTTTTCATTTAATTATTAAACTAATAATATATGACATTTGACTTCTGTTGATTAATTAGGAAAAACGTGGTAAAGCTTCCGAGTCAGCAAAGAAAAGGAAGTTTTACCATCACATGGGATCAAGAACGTACGATGAGGCCCGAAAAGAGTGGGTGGATGCGGAATTATACCCCAATCAGAGTCCAGCCCCGGACTCATCTACGACTACCTCCGCATCCGTCAAATACTCCTGATCGGGTGCGGGATTGGTACTGCGGGCTTCATGCTCGAGATGAAAGTGGTAAATTTACCATTCCTAATCCGGGAACGAAGAAGATTGCGGATGCTGTGGTGAGTTTTCATATTATTTAAGTGTATTCTTGATTTCTTATATACTTAAACTAATTAAGCGTGTTTATTTGAACAGATGGGCTGGAAGGAAAAAGAAGCTACGGGGGAGTTCACCCCAAGAGGCAATGTTGATGCATTGCATATGGTCTTAGGGAAAGACCATCAAGGGCGGGTAGTCGGCAGTTCGCGTGGGCGTAAGGAAGGCATTCGGCAATGAGTGCGTTGCTACTCGATCCAGAACGATGCCATCACTTGAAGAAGTAGAGAAACGACTCAAGGAAGAAATCACAGCCGATGTCACAGCCAATGTCAGAGCACAAGTGACAAAGGATGTTCTCGGTATGCATTTAATCTTCATTCTTGCTTTTTTCAGCGATTCTCTTCATTTTCATACTCCTTTTTCACTACGATCTTCATTTTAGCGGTATGTATTCAATCTTCATTCTTGCTTTTTTTGGTTTCTTTTTGTTTTGTTTGTCATTTTCAGTTTTCGATGTAGGATTTTGTTTTGTTAGGGTTTCAATTTGTGATTTTCTTTATTTGCAGTTGCATTTCACAATTTACGTTTGATTTTTCGTTTTCATCTTTTTGTGATTTCGATTTTTTTTCTTGTTTAGTTTCATGCGACTATTTTTTTGCTTTTGTCAGTTTCATCTTTGATTTTTCGTTTTTGCATTCAATCATTTTGTGATTTTCATCGTTTTGTATTCATCTTTGATTTTTTTAGTCACAAATTAGGTTTGATTTTCAATCGCACTACAATTGCTTTTTGTTTAGTTTCATAAATTGTGTTTCATTTTGTTTTTTGTGCCTTGTGTTTGATTTTTAGTCACAAATTGTTTTTCATTTTCGGAAAAAGTGTCAAAAAGTACCTAATAAAAACTTTTTTTTCGAAAAAATACCTATTAAATTTTTTTTCCAACAAATACCTAATAAAAATTTATTTTTACAAAAGTGTACCAACTAACGGCTAGGGTTAACTTTTCCATTATTTTTTTTTTGCCCATTTTTAAGAAGTACCTTATAAAAATTTTCTTTTCAAAAAAGTACCAAGAACACAACATAATTATTCAATACAAACACAACATAAATATAACTCTAACAGCATCATCCATGGAAAGTTCACACATCATCCAATACAAACACAACATAAGAACATCATCCAATACAAACCTAGATCAAGTAACGGTTGGTGTTAAGTTCACCGTTTATTAAAAACAAATTAGGTGATTTTTAACACTTTTTCCTTATTATTATTATTATTATTGTTGTTGTTGTTGTTGTTGTTGTTGTTGTTGTTGTTGTTGTAGTTGTTGTTGTTGTTGTCGTCTTTGTATTGAATGATTTGTGAACTTTTTTTTGGATTATGTTCTTAGAGTTATATATTATGTTGTTTTAGTATTAGATGATTATGTTGTGTTCTTGGTACTCTTATGAAAATAAAATATTTATTTTGTACTTTTAAAAGATGGGCAAAAAAGCTAATGGAAAACATAACCCCAACCGTTAGTTGAAAAGAAAATGTTTTGTTAGTTATATTTTGGAAAAAAAAATTTTATTAGGTATTTTGAAAAAAAAAATTTATTAGGTACTTTTTGACACTTTTTCCTTGATTTTCTTGTGTTTCATTTTGTTTTTAGTGCCTTGTGTTTTCATCATTTTGCATTGCATTTACATTCAATCGAACTGCTATTTGTGTTTGTGATCTTAAATTTTCTTTGTTGTTTTTGTTGTTTGTCAAAGTAGTCTTTTGTTGTTTTTGTTTTTCTTGTTAATTTTGATTGTTTATGTGTTGTTTTTTATTTTATTTTTCCTCTGTTTTATGTGCAATTTTATTACATATTTTTGTAAATGTTTTGCGTTTTGTGTTTCGCGTGTTGCTTTTGTTGTTTCGTGTGTTGTTTTTGTTGTTTCTCTTCTGCTACTTATGTTTTACTTTATTATTTGTTGTGCTTTATGTTCTATTTTGTATTTTAGTTTTTGTTTTTTTTTATTGTTTATGTGTTATTTTTAATGTTGTTATATGTGTTTGTCATCATTTTTAGATCGTATAAGATGGTTCTTACTCGAAACTCTCAATATTCTACCAAACCTACTGAGGTTGAGAGTATTAACAAACTTATTGCAAAGAAAAAAGAGGAAAGGCGGAAGAAAAAAAAAAAAGCAAAGGTGGATGAAGGGAAGAGCAGTGCTTCAGAAAACACGTCTACAAGTCAGCAACAATTAGCTCATGGTGGACATGAATGTTTCTCTTATACATTTATTTATTTTAATATTTTTCATGTTATTATTTGTTCATTTATTATTATACTCTAATATATTAATGTATATGTTTTTTAGAATCATTGACGGCAAAAACATCATGATCCAAACGTCATAAATCGATTGATGTTGATACAGGTATTGAAAAGAAATTTCGACAAACTCAATCGTTGCCTTTATCTTCTACTCCATCATCAAAACGTAGAAAACGGAATGATGGAAGTAAAGGATTATGTTTCATTGCTTAATTAACTTTTATGTTTTTTTGTTTTGTATGTCAATTTTAATGTTTATATTTTTAATTACTATAACAGAAAAGACTGTAGTTTTTGTAAACAAAATCACTGATATCAGTGAAGTGCAAGATTAAGAGCTTGAAAATGAAGGTGTACAATTGAATTTATTTCTGTAATATTCATGTTACTTTACATTGTTTTTCTGTTATTTTGCATAGAGTTTCATGTGATTTCAATATCTTCTTGAATCCATTGCAGAGCAAGTTTCAAGATTAAAAATTCCTGATACCACTAAAAAGGTTGTAGACAATGTGGATGTATCAAACTGTCGTGTTGTTGTGAAAAAAGGTATGAGGATGAAATCTAATCCTTTGAAGAAGAAGTGTGAGAGTCGTGCTGTTGAAAATGAAGGTTGTTATTTGTTTATTTATTATTTGTAATTCTTTATTTTCACATATTTTATGTTAGGTTTTGATCATTTATTTTTACTTTTCTTATGTATTATTTTATATGCATCCTTATCTTGAAGGTATATGCATCCTTATCTTTCTTGGTCACCTTTAATTGTGGGTTGTATGTGTTTGATGGGGTATATGAATTGGAGTTTTTGGATAAAGTAAGAAACTTGAGAAAATTTTTGGAGCAAATATTGTACTCCAATCTTGAATATATACGGATGTCGTAGTGCTGGGAATGAAATTAGTGATATGCTTGAATGATTGAATTCATTCCAAGTGTTAAATAAGAATAGGAATTATGACTATTTTTTGTTATTTTTTATGTGAATTGGAGTAATGATTCTCTTGAGTCTTAATCAAGTTGTATTTTTCTAATTTTGATTTTTAATTGAACCTTTGTTGTTTTGGGTAATTAATTGCTCCCTTTTGTAGTGTATAGAATATGTCATATAGAATATGTCATATATTTTATTAGCTCTCGTTTGCAGTGTGCTTTTATTAGATACTAGAGCATATAGAAATGTCATATACTCCTATTTTATTAGCTTCCGTTTACAGTGTGCTTTTTATTGAGATAAAGGAAATTTTATGTATGTTTTGGAAATCTTTTAGGAAAATTTGCTAAAAATAATCCCAACTATCACCCGTTGGTCAAAAATAATCCCAACTATCAATTATTTTTTAATAATCCCAACTATTCTCATAATTTGTTGAAAATATACCCACCTCCCTTTTAACCGGCTGCAACAGGTAACTTTTTTACTTTTTTCTTTCTTTTTTCATTCATAGATGAAGGGGAATGGTTAATTTTGAATAGTTATGTAAAAAAAAAAAAGAAAAAAAAAGTGGAAAAGTTACCCGTTGTAGCCGTTAACAAGGGGCTGGGTATGTTTTCAACAAATTATGAGAATAGTTGGGATTATTAAAAAATTATTGATAGTTGGGATTATTTTTGGCTAACGGGTGATAGTTGAGATTATTTTGAGCAAATTTTCCAATCTTTTATAAGAGATTAAGATGCTAATTTAATTGTCATAGTTTTCATTGCTATTACTAATTACTTAGAAGAGAAGATTAGAAAGAGAAATTTCAAGAGGTGGAGAAAATGAATCAACTTTAGAGTCAACACCAATATGGGTGGTTGCTATTATGTGCACTGTTTTTGTAAATTAATGTTTGAAACCGATGGAATTTGAAAACGCAAGTTGCATATAGTGATGGCCACGGGGCGGGTTACCCGGAACCGAACCGGTCCCGAACCGCTTGAAACCGGTCCCGGAACCGGAACGTTCGTGACAGGTTCCGAACCGCGAAATTGTGAACCCGCCGGGAAAAAGTTGTCGAAACCGTGAAACCGCCGGAAAAACCGTTTGAACCGGACCAAAGAACCGCGGGCCAGTTCACCCGAACCAACGGTTCCTTGGAACCGCCCCCGGAACCAGGAACCGGACCGGAACGGTTCACCCGGCCCAACGGTTCCTTGGAACCGGAACCGTACGGTTCCCCCGGACTGAAAAACTGCATCAACTTCAAACGCTCGCCATTTCTTGCTCGATTATCGGAATCGGACGTATAATATACCGTTTGAAAGCCCTTGAAGTCTAGTTTCCAATGCCGCAGATCTTGCATCAATGAGATATTTCTATCAAACGTTATATCCAAAAGAGTAGGCATGTATCAAATTTCACCTTAATACTTTTAAAATAACAACACTTTTCTACTCTTTTGCTCTTTTACTCTTCATGGCTTGACAAAATTGATAGCTTGATACGTTCTTTGAGCCTTGTAAACATGATTAGCACCAAAAACCCACAAAAATGACTCAAAGTACCATAATTCACCCATTTGGCTACAAATTGGACATGGAATACCGAAATGGAGTGAAACCACATAAAACAACCCTAAACCGCCTCTAAACATCGAAAAAGAGCGCAAAAATGTAAATGATGAGTGCAAATAATTGCACTTATCATATGTCCACGCAACTAAGATTTTTTCATATGTTTATGAACCAAACATTCACTTAGTAATAAGTTGTATTATTGTTTTTTATCATCTTCTTAGACATTCTCATGATGATAGTAACGTTTTTTTAAAGCCGATTCTTGCAGATATGATGGATTAGTGGAAAGCATATTTCTCTGATTTTC
This sequence comes from Amaranthus cruentus, assembly GCA_019425755.1. Taxonomy (NCBI): domain Eukaryota; kingdom Viridiplantae; phylum Streptophyta; class Magnoliopsida; order Caryophyllales; family Amaranthaceae; genus Amaranthus; species Amaranthus cruentus. The sequence continues at coordinate 15,214,212 of CM033459.1, forward strand.
CTTATATTTATGGAATTGCGACAATTTTAGATCCGTGTTTAGGACGGAAAACCTAAGTAAAATAATAGCATTTTACTACCAAGCATTAGATCGCCCGTCTAGTGATGTACATATTTATGTAGGAACTTGTAAAAAACTTTTAGCAGACCTTTATGATCATTATTCTAGTATATATAACCCGAGTCGTGATACGTCTAGGCGTGCTAGCGTCTCGGAACGTCTCATGTATTATAACCCCATAATAGCTAACATAATAAGTCAAGATGATACTTTTATAGGATCATCTTCTTCCTCCCCTCCGCTTCATATTTAGAATTAGATAATTATCTTAAACATCACTTCGAAATCGACCAAAGTAGTTATAACATTTTACAATGGTGGAAAGAAAAATCATTAAAATTTCCCATATTATCGAGAATTGCAAAGGATATCCTTGCAATTTCTGCTTCTACTATTGCGTCGGAGTCTACTTTTAGTGCAGGTAGAAGAGTTTTAGACGAAAAGAGATCTCGTCTTGCTCCACATACTATTCAAATATGTGTTTGCAAGAAAGATTGGGATCAAGCGGATGTCCGAACACAAGGACTCAAGACCGATGATGATCAAGACGACGATGATCCATGGATGATGATGGATACATCTGCATCATCGTCGGGAGGAGAGTCGGCGGAAGCATCTAACCAACCATATGACGATGACGAATAGGATCATGGATTACGGACCACGGTCAATCAACATCAACATTCAACAATTAAAAATAAAAGGTATGACAAAGAACTACGTGGATTCCTTCGGAATACGTAGGCACCTTAGTATTTCTTCGGGATACTAGACTTTTTTTATTAATCATCTTTATCGTTTCTTATTAATTTATTTTTTCCATCTTTTTAGTAATGGAAATTATCATTGGTGCCCCTGAGGTATTATTCTCAATGGTGTATAAACTTATTTTTTTTTCCAATGGCACCCCTGACGTTTAGGGTAATAACAACCGTGACCTTTTTAAGTTTTTTCCGTTAAAAATCCGTTAAGTTTATGAAATTAACTTAACTAGGGTTAGTTTCTCTTCTTCTTCTTCTTCTTCACTCGTTCCATGGTTGCCTTCCATGGCTGCCATTTCTTCAATAAACCCAGAAAAATTAATCCCTTAATAACCCACAAATCCATTCAATCATAAATACAAGTCATTTCCAAACTTGGTGACTAACCCAAATGGCTGGACCAATTGAAGTAAACCTTGTTCGTGCTATTTCACTCTTGGTGATAAACCTTGTTCATCAAGATTCTGCACACCAGGTGTTCGATGAATGTCTTCCCATACTTTCTGATGCATTAGTCAACTTCAAGTCTCATGAAATTGATGTGATTTTCGAGGTATAGTCGTGTTTTGGGATTGTAGGTTTTTTAGGGTCTTGCAATTCAATGGAAATTGAAAAGGTTATGCTACTTATTTGGGATTTTTTAAACCCTAATAATAATCTTGAATCTTCAGTTTTTGGGTGCTGCAATTGATACTTGGGTATTTTTACTTTCTGGGGTTCAAAGACAAAATTTAAGTATGAAGTTTTGGAAAAATGGTATTTCTTATTTTTCAGAATTATTGTTGAAAAGAAAAGATTGTGGTAATAATGATAATGATAATGAGGATGTAGTTTTGGCTGCTACAAATGCATTGGGCTTAATTTTTCATATTGATATGATACACAAATTTTCTGATAAATCCAAGGAAGGGGAAGATGAAGATTACTCATCATTGAAAGAAGAAATTTTGAGAAAATAACTCATCATGTTTCTGGGTACACAAATTTTTGAGGAAGATGAAGATTACTCATCATACAAGTTAAGTTCATGAGGAAGTTTCTGGGTTTTTTGAAGAAAGGGCAGCCATGGAAGGCAACCATGGAAGGACTGAAGAAGAAGAAGAAGAAGAAGAAGAGAAACTAACCCCAGTTAGGTTAATTTCATAAACTTAACGGATTTTTAACGGAAAAATCTTAAAAAGGTCACGGTTGTTATTACCCTAAACGTCAGGGGTGCCATTGGAAAAAAAAATAAGTTTATACACCATTGAGAATAACGCATACCTCAGGGGCACCAATGATAATTTCCCTTTTAGTAAATATTTTAATAACGACGACAAGCATTGAATTTCGATAATAATCAAGTAATTGACGAAGGTACGTCCGCATTACTATAGTATTTTTATATTAAAATTAAAGGAAAAATAAGAATGGAACCGATGGTCCGACCCACCCGACCCGGGTATTGGAACTGCCGGAACTGCCTCATGAACCGCCAAGGAACCGTTTGGAACCGTCCGGCACCGGAACCGGAATCGGAAATGTTCGGGTTAGGTTCCAGATGGAACAGGAATCGGGTGGAACCGGAATGGAACCGGCCCAACTCGGACCGTGGCCATCACTAGTTGCATAGAAGCGTGTAGAAGCCTTAAAGCTTCGAAATTAATGTTTGCTAACGTTTTATGTGCAAAATGATCATAGTGGAACAATTTGGTTAACCTCAGGGTTACCGCGTGTATTTTCTAAAAGTTTTAGTTTCCACGTGGATAACCCAAAACTTCAGGCTTACCACGTGGAATTTCCCAAATTCTAAATATTAAAAATATCATAAACTTTTTTGAATTTATGTTTACATTTTTTTTGACATTTTATTTTAATTTATCTTTTTTTTAAAATAAAACTTGCTATAGTAAGTCATCTGGTCACCGGGTTTACTCTAGAAAAATACCCCTCAAAGTTGGAATTATTCATGGTTAATCAATAGGTGGGATTATTGTAGGCGAATCCCGAATAAATTTGATATTCTAGGTAATTTTTCCTATTTTAAAAATATTTTTGGTCCCCACGTTTCCTCCGTCAAATTAATTATTGAATAAAATAATATCTTCAAAAAAAAATAGGGAAATTCTACCTGGTAAGCACCAGGTATAGTGAAACGCCCACAATAACTATTCTTGTTTGCCATTCAACCAAATAGCACTCAACTATGAAAAAAACATCTACAGTAACGATGTTGGTCAAAAAACGTTAATGAAACGTTAACTTGTGAAATTACTCATTTGCCCTTGTTTAATTCTAATAAAACAATGCTCCTTCTTCTTCTTCATTTCACGCATTTCCTTCTACTGCCATTGAAGTCAAGCTTGAAGGCAATTGATGTTAGAGCATCAAAACATAGTTTTGAAAACACTAAAGCTGCCAATGGTTTGGTTTTGGTCTAACTACTCAGAGTTTTATTGATCTTGTGTTTGGGTATTGATTTGCGAATCAATATATGTTATCAACCTTAAGTTGCTCCATTTGATTGGTTTTACACACATTAGAATGTTCTGATTGGAGAAGATGAAGATTATGAATTTAGCCCTTGTTGTGATTGGAGAAGATGAAGATTATGAATTTAGCCATTGTTGTGATTGGAGAAGATGAAGATTATGAATTTAGCCATTGTTGTGATTGGAGAAGATGAAGATTATGAAGAGGGAGATGAAAACTAAGAAGAGGGCAAAATTGTAATTTCCAGATTTAACGGTCACTTAACGTTTTTTAGCCAATATAGTTACGGCAGATAGTTTTACAACAGTTGGTGCTTACCATGTAGAATGGCAAACAAGAATAGTTATTGTGGGCGTTTCACTATACCTGGTGCTTACCAGGTAGAATTTCCCAAAAAAATAATATCTTCACTATCTAAAAATATTATTTTTCACACTACAACATAATTTGTTTTTAGTGGGATATATTTAGTGACATTTAATTTAAATGTCGCTATTTCAAATTTCCTATAGTGTATATAGAGGTTTTAGTGACATTTATTAGACCATTTAGCAGCATATTAAAAAGTCACACTAAAGCTTTTAGCGACATAGGATCTAGTGACATTTCTCACAAATGCCACTAAAGACTATAGTGACAATTACATATGTTTCTAAACACCAAATTAAGTGTCGCTAAATCACTTTATGGTGGAACTTAAAATGAAAATCAATAATTACTACACTACAAATATGAATCAGTGACATTTTTTTATTGCCACTAAATCCAATGTCGCAAACGGCTAAATTTGTTGTAGTGTCTCAATTACCTCGAACATTTTTTAAGGAAACTTTATCAAGGAAGGGAAGAAGTTTTTTTGAAATTAACTAGACATGTCCATGTCCTTATAGCCTATAAATTGTGCTATATATTATTCAACTTAAAAACTAGTCGATAATAAATCACATATGTCCAATTTAACGATTCAAACTCTAGACAAATAGTATTTTGAAAAATTTGTTCACTTAATATGGTTTCATTCATCAAATTACATATTTGACAAACTGATTAATTCAATAAATGACTCAAGGGTTTTTTAAACATTTATTTTATTATTTATAATAAATAAAAATATTGATGTATGACTCTCGTATATGCATTAGCCCTAAAGCCCTTGTTTTAATATCATGCTGGGATAGATGGGATGGTTTTGTTGAGGGATTAAGCAATACTAGGTATTTACTCGTGCTATGCACGTGATTATAGAACTATTTTATAAAAAAATTATATTAGTTATCTACAAAATTTTAACATAACCAAAAAAATATCAATAACTATAATACAAAATATCTTCAATTTGTGTTAAGTTTATCAAATAACCTAATATTACTATTTTTAATCAAAATATACACTAACCCTTGAAAAGAAGTGATGTTCAAAACAAAAGCCATATTCTTACAAAACATGATCTTCATCATAACAACATATATTTGATTATCATTTATAACTACACAACATGTCAACATGAAAACAAATTAAACATCATCTTCATCAATATCTTCCTTCTCTTTGCTTCCATTTCATCTTCACTCAATTCTTTAAAATTTAATCTCAATTTATAAACTTTATTTTATCCCATATCTACAGCTATAAAATTTCTTAGATAAATTGCATATTCACATAGCAGCAAAACATATAAAAGAGTCAAAGTATTATCTCAATTTTATCTCAATTTTCATATATACTATTTGAATAATCAATAAACTCAACTCTTAAAACACCATCTACTCTTTCTTAAGTATGTGGGATGTACTAAATGAACACTTTGAATTTTAATCATATAAAAGAGTCAAAGTATGTATGTGTCACTAACAAAAAATCTTAAAATTTTGCCTTTTCATCTTCACTATAATTTAATTTAGAAGACAAATAGTTTTATTTTAGAGCATATGATACAAAAAACGATGAATTAAAGTGATGAAGACTAAGAGTTTCAATATTATTAAATTGATATTTAAGAGTTTCAATGCAAAAGAGACATGAAAAAAATGAAAATTGTATATAAATGCCACGTGGCAGAAAATAACCTATATTATAATATGTATATATATGATATGATATGATGATATGATATGATATGATTGTCATCCCTCAAATTTAGCAAACCATCTACTCCTTCCTATTTGCAGTCTTATGATGTGAAAGTTTCTAAGCATGTGTTTAGACGTTGGATATGATCTTGGTTTCTTGCTTTGAGCAATGGCACCCATATTATCACAATATAAGAGAATCGCATTTCTAAAACTAGAAACTACTCCCAGATTAAAAAATAAGAAAATTCCACATGGTAACTCTGAGGTATTGGGTATTCTACATGGTAACCAAAGTCATTTAAAAATCCACGCGGCAACTCTAAGGTTTACTAAATTTATCCTCGGTGATCTTTTTACCCAAAAAAAACGTTTGAAAACGTTGATTTAGTAATAATAATGATTGTTATACGCGTATTTAACAAATTTACTAAATCTCGTTGCATCAAAAGCTTATATTTCCCCAAAACATAAAACCTAAAATGTGATTTGGAGAAATGATGGAAAATTTTTCGGAAAATTTGCTCAAAATAATCTCAACTATCACCCATTGGCCAAAAATAATCCCAACTATCAATTATTTTTTAATAATCCTAACTATTCTCATAATTTGTTCAAAACATACCCACCCCCTTGTTACCGGCTGGAACATGTAACTTTTTCACTTTTTTATTATTTTTTTACTTAACTATTCAAAATAAGTCTTCCCCTTCATCTATTAATCAAGAAAGAAAAAAATAAGGGGAAAAGTTGCCAGTTGTAGCCGGTTAAAATGGGGATGGGTATGTTTTCAAGAAATTATGAGAATAGTTGGCTAACTGTTCATATAGTTGGGATAATTTTGAGGAAATTTTCCAAATTTTTATTGGTACACCTTAAAATTTTTCTCTATTCAACCATTCTTCAACAATTTCCCCCATAGTGCTTTTAGTATATTTTTCCAAAATATTTCATCTTTAAACACCTTAAAATATTTCAACTCTTCTTCAGTAAAGATTAAAACTTGTGATCTCAGTTTAGTGCTTATATCATGTTCTAGATTGTCTATCTATAAAAGCATATAATAAATATAATAATCTAAAAGCGTTTTTCAATTTAATAAATATAAGGAAAATTTGTCAAAAATTTTATCCCTACTTTTTACGTTATCTTTTACGTTTTCCTGTGAATAACTCCTACTTTTGATTATTCATAAATAATCTGAATTTTTCACTTTATTTGCTCAAAGCATCCCTTCGTAAATTTGATTGACTATAGCAGGTCGAAAGCTGATTGGAATGTCTTCAACTTAATAACCTTCTTCTGCCATTCAATTACACGTGCAAAAAAAACACGAAATTCGTTTCACCCAAAAATTCAAAGAAGTTTGAATCTGGTGGTTTTTTGTAGTTGTTCTTCATAAAAATAGTAGCTTCTATTCTCGTGCAAGGTTTTGGTACTATTATCGACTTAAATGTGCGAATTTTCTGTATACTTGAAAGGAAAACATTAATTTTTAGGAGGTTGAATTGAGTTTTCTCTCTCCTAACTTTGGTTTAACAATGGAAAAATGGGTTAAGAAGGAGGAAGAAGATTACAGCAATAAGGGTGCTGTGAGCACATACAGTAAAAAGTTTGGATTAATCATGAATAATCGGGGTTATTCACAGGAAAACGTAAAAAGTATGGATTATTCTTGACAGTTTTTCCTAAATATAATAAATATATACAAATTTTCGGCGATAATATGCAAGCATCCCTTGTAAAGAGAGATGTTCGTAATTTATAAAATATTTCATCATTTAAAAAAAAACAAACTCTTTTAAACAAAACTTATAAATTGTCTAAGTTTGGCTAATCAAAACTCGAATATCAACACATTCACATATTAAAGATTCACACACAGTTCTTGATTTCCTATTAAAAGCGTGTTTCGCATTGTTTAATTAGCGAAAATACAAAAAAACAATAACAATAAATTTTGAAGAATGGGAAGATTATTCTTAGTCGAACCACAACGTACATGGTACATATGCAGATATTGCGATACTCCTGTTTTAGACAAGAATAAATTGGTATGTTATATTTTTTTATTTTTTTATTTATTTTCTACAATATTATTCTCAAGAATCATATATTATTTTTTTTTTTAAATTTTACTTTCTATTTCAGATATATGATTCCCGTTGTGGAACGCTTTTACGTAGTCTTAAATGTGAAATGTGGTGCAATATGAACTTCTCTTCGGCCGAGATTTTCCAAGATTCTCAAAGATTAACATATTATAAGTGCAATCTCCTTTGTGTTCGATGTGGTTCAATTTTCGGATTTTTGATTAAAGTAATAAACTAAACATCCCTCTTCAATTTTCAATTAAAAATGTTTTGGGAAATTATTTTTTAATCAGATTTAATTAAAATTTAAATCAAATTATATTTATTATAATTTTCTATAATAATTACTTGTTACAGAAGGTTGCTGCTGACCAGACTACTACACTGCACGAATCATTTCATATCAATGGGTCAGTATTTCATTTTCTCGATTAATCATTTTTGAATGGAATTGTTTTCACTTAATCATGTTTGTGATAAATAACCACTTTAAGAGTTTCACTAAATGGAAATATTAATGTTATTGGATGAGATATTCTACATGATAGGCACATTTTCTTATGAAAGGCCAGTGGTAGCAAATAAAAAAATTCCACAAAATAGTTCTTGTTCTTTTGGAATTTAAGTCGCCGTAATATTAATGCTGAAAAAACATTATATTATACATTAAGTTGTGAAATTTTGTTTTTACCTTTGCTTTTTCATTAAAATATAGTAAGCTTCTCTTCTATAAATTTCACAAAATAACATTGAACTTTTGGAATTTAAGCTGTGGTAACAATAATGTCCAAAAAACAATTATCACACGTCGATTCAATGGGCCATTCTAGTAGGCGAACGAGAATTCTTAATATTACATTCACTATGTCATTTTAAAACTTGGAGTTTAAATATTGCAATACGGTTTTTTCTAATATTCAGTTTCTTTATAGACCGTCTCTTTGAGATACAGCTTTTGAAAGGCTCAGCCCATTTAAGATTTATATAAAAATGATAATTACTAATTTGTAACTGATTTATAAACTACACAGCATAATCAAGTCGAGTTTTAGGATACCTAAAGTAGGCATTTTGGATACGTCAAGTAGAGGTTCATAGTATGCGAAGTAGACATTTAGTATACCTTAATTATTTAAGATTCCTCAAGTAGGATTTAAGATACCTCAAGTACGCATTTAGTATGCCTTAACTAGACAATTGAATACCTCAAGTATGATTTTAAGATACCTTTATTAGACAATTAGGATGTCTCAAGACAATTTTAGGATTCTTGAAGTAGGGGAGAAATAATCTTGTAACTAAGAATGTACCAAATTTAAACGTGTGACAAATAATAGTTTATGTAGGAGTCGAACCTACATCTTCTATGAAATTGTATAGTATTCTACCAATTGAGCTAGTATACGTTTAGACTCCAAGTAACTAACTGCTATAAATAACCTGATTAACAATTTGTAAATACTATAGTAAAATATACGTTAAGATCTTAACCCTTACAAATTTGTTGATCATACTTATGTGTCACTTTAAAAATTTCTTCATTACTACACTAACATTGAACATTTTATGAAAACATACACTATTAACTCATCCCATTTACCAATTTTTAGTAATAACAATCAAAATGGGGCGATAATTGAAAGCAAGTTTTAGGTACGCTGATAAATGTAATATTTTTGATTTAAATTAGTGATGTCATTTCGCTTATTTGTTCCCCGAATATTATTGGTTAATTTTTTTGTATTAATGTGTGGATGAATTTTTTTTTACACGTGGATGGTATTTAGCTCCTTACGTTGCCTCATTACCAATTAGCAGCATGCTTTGGCTCCAATTAAACTTTTCAATTATTATGTCCTGATCAGGAATCAATGATTAGTTTTTTTTTTTCGTTCTTTTTTTTTTTATATTCGAAGAGATGTTTAGTTTTAAACAAGTAAAAATTGACTTTAATAAGCTAATTTTTTACTCATTCGCTATGAATAATCCTATCTTTGAATTATTTTCTAATAATTCAACTTTTGTAAAAAAATTTGCACACCTCATACCCTATTATTAATAATAGGTAATAATAGCGTATGCTATTATCAAACTAAAATAAAGATTGAATTATTAAAAGCGAATTAAGAACAAATATTAAATTATTAGAAAATAATCAAAATGTTAGAATTCAGGGCGCTGATGAGCTGATGCTTTTGGGCTTGCTTATTTGACAGATCTGAGGTAATAAGCCATCAGGACGACAACGACAGCACAGATAGCTTCGACACCGACACGGATTAATAGCAGAAAGGACTTTTGTACATTATGTGCTTTATTACAGTTGTGGATTATATATGCTTAATAGGATGAGTTAGGATTGAAAGTACGTGCACTTACTATAGGATCATATTGGTTGCGTTGAATCAAACCCGCACAACTTTATTTTTGAATGCCTCTGAAGTTAGATCACTTATATAGTTTACAGAACTTTCTTATTAATAGAGCCGGCCTTGGAGTAGGCCTAAAGGGCAACTGGCCAGGGCCCAACTTAAGTATGCAGAAATTAGGTTTATAGGGGGGCCTCAAGTGAAATAATAACTAATACTCCCTCCGAATCAGTTTAGATGTCTCCTTTGGGATTTCACATTTTAAGGGTTGAGTGGGATCCATTAAAAAGGTGGTAGTTGATTATTTTAATTGATTAAATTAATTGTAAAGGTGGTAGTTGAGTATTGGGATTTGGAAAAGTGAGGGTATTTAGGTAAAAAAAAGGATAAACAAAAAGAAAATGAGAAATTGTTATGATTTTACCAAATAAGAAAATGAGACAACTAAACTGATTCGGAGGAAGCAAAAGAGAAGGCCCAAATTAGTCATCAATTACCATAGCAAATGATAAGGCATGGTTGAATCTTGCAAATTAGCTTCGGGAATGCAAAAAGCAATTTAATTTCATCTTGGTAACTCCATTACTTTTACATCTTCAATTAAATTTTTTGTTTCTCCTCTATTTCTCATCATTGTGTAATACCAATGATTTGATTTTGAGAAAGCATAATGACTTTTCATACTTTCTCTTTTGCTAAAAGGAACCCTTAAATTTAACTTTCTATTCCATTCCATTGATTCTTAGTTCTTCATACTCTTTCAAACTTTCAACTATAGGGTTAATGAATCCATTGAGATCACCCCATTGTAAGTTTTAACAATCTCATATAAGAATATTTTGATATACATTAAACATTGTACTACCGCCTATTCAGCCTAACTGTCTATTCACTTATCACTCTTAACTTGTATTTTACTCTTAATATATAAGTTAAAATATAATCATGTGGAATCTTATTGGATTCATCTAAATGCAAAAATTATTAATATCAAATTTTTATAGTATTTAATTAAGAATAATTTGAGATATTAAAGATTAAAATGTTGTCTCGGCAGTACTAAATGAGACAATTAAACTGAATAAGGGAGAGTATTAATTATAAATGATCGAATTTTGGGGGTGTTGGTAATGTGGGTATAATAGTTTTTCCTTACGATTTACTCCTAATTCAATTTATTTTCTAGGGTGTGATGAAGGAATGAGGTGTCGTGTTGGTGTGAAGACGAGAGGGGAAAAAGACTATACATACAAAATTAAACAAATGTCTCGGAATCTGCACCAAGTTGGACCCGAAAAAAAGGCCAAATTGGATTGTATGCGGAATTAAGATTGGCCCCTTCAAAAACTCTTAGACATGAACATAGATATGATCAGATTTGGACTGATCTTGGACAAGACTCTAAGCAAGTCTCACTCACCTTCAAGCCAATGCCCTCCAACTCTCAAAACGAAAGAAAGATTCACTCACTTTGATCTTCGTGGATACTTGCCTATGATCTCTCTTTGCTTTCACTCACAAAGACAAGAAGATAGAATAGGAAATGCTCTTGCAGTTTCCCTTTGAAAGAGAAAAGCCTCTCTTGATTCTAATTTCTTAGAAAAATTTGTTTATTCATCATCAAAAGCTAAATTTTACAATGAGTAGTTGACTTCTTATATAGGCAAACATAAGAAACTAATCACATGACTAGCACATGGCTTTTTAATACAATTAGCACATGTGGCTAATAACTATTCCAACATTTGGAGTTTATTTTACAAACAAAAAAAAATAAAAGACTATCAATTACAATATTATTTATATTACTATTGCATCTTTGTTCTCTTGATCAGCAGTTGTAATGTTAGTTCACAACACCTTTAATCAAGTCCCGAACCATATATGGTTTAATCCCTCCTTCTTAGAAAAGAATTATCCTCAATTCTATGTCCTTATGGTTTATTGGCTTTAGAACAATCAAGTCTTTGCCTTAAGATCACAACACAACAGCTCACTAAATGATAATAACAAAGCCACAACCTTTGAATCAAGATCGTGAAATAATATTACTCATATTCACCCAGCATGTGTGGATGAATGCTCCAACACGAATTTGGATGATGAACCAAACCCATATATTAAACAAGCTTACCAAGAAGATTAGCTTGCTTGCATTACCAAGAGTCTTTTCAACTTGTTTCATTATCCCCTTCTTAGAAAAAATTCGACCTCGAATTTTCGTAGGGTGAAACTCAACAAATCGACTATCATGAACAAAATAAAAAAAATCAACAATATTCACAAACTCGTGCTTCTTTGTTGGTTCTATTTGTACACCGACCTCCAATCTTGGATGAGAATCAACCACTTCTAAGCACCCGAGTATAGAACCAACATCCTCCACGCAAGTTGTCTCAACAACCTCATCAAGATCTTTAACAATCTCACCACAAGATTCATCAACAACTACTTCATTATTTGATTCTTGAATATCATCATGAGAGGGAACCAATGATGTGCCCTTAGTTAGTTCCTCAATATGTTTGGAAAGGATCTCAAATTTAATCTTAGGCGGATTAGCATAAGGATCATACTCATAAACCATCACCAATTTTGAGTCACCGTATTGCTTTTGTAACTTTTTCTGAAATGCTCTATTTTCATAAGAAAGCCAGATTTCCATCTCCAATTCATACATTTGATACCATACATTCCTCAATTGTTCATGCCAAATATCAACTTGCATCCAATCCCCATGTTGTTCACTATTCTCCTTTAACTCTCTAAACATTGCTTCCTCATTCTTTAATGATTGTACCTTGATTTTATCCTCTAATGCATGTTCTATTTCATTAAATGATATATACTTCATCTTGTTTAATTTTGATGATTTCATCTTCTAAGGCTCAATAAGGGTGAGAAAAGAAAGAAAGAAAAGAAACAAAGTTTTGGGAAATTTTGTGCACAAAAAAACAGAACCATACAGAACAATTTCAGAAAACTGTATGAAATGTTTGCTACTGTAAACCCGACCAAATCACTTCCATTATTGATGAAATTTGGTGAAAACAAATTTTCATATGTCTACAAATATCTCCAATTGAAAACACTAAAAAAAGTGACTTAGTTTGATCACAATTCAAACATTCCTCCAAACATGCAATCTGATTGTGTTCTGTGACCTTTGGTCAAACAAATAGGCATATCTTTTTTTCACAAATCCAAGGACTAAAAAAATGACCCACAAAAAACTAGACTCAAAAAAGAAGAAACATGAAAAAAAGAAACAATGAAAAATCCCTTCAAACAAAGGAGAAATGAAGAATACACAGAAGGCAAAGAAAAGCAACCCTCCTGTACGTTTGCAAAATAAGCAATCAAAGGGTCATTCAAGAAAGCTACAAAAATGATGAAATGATAAACAAATGATATGTTCTAATGTTTATGGGATTCGTTTTGATAATTTGGTGAAATATGGGTGAAAAATACACGGATCTTGATAGGTTTTTGAAGAGAACTTACCAAGCTGCCCAGATTCGGTCACTTTTGCGCAGGTTGCAAAGAAAAATGCATATCTCCTTCACTACTCAATCAATTCCATTAATTCCAACTCCAAAGGTTTTATAACTCAATAAGGCATACCCCATAAAAAAAGTTTTCAAAAAGAATAATATTGAGGTCTCCAAAACGTTTCTGTTTTCGACCCCAAATTATGTCCGTTTTGGACAGATTATGTACCCTTTCGTGTTTGCGACTTTTGGCTATTGTTTCCCATCAAAACTAATTGAAATCTTCACCCCACAAGGACTTAGGGCTCTGATACCAAGTTGGACCTGAAAAAAGGCCAAATTGGGTTGTATGCGGAATTAAGATTGAACCCTTCAAAAACTCTTAGACATGAACAAAAGATATGATTAGATTTGGACAGATCTTGGACAAGACTCTAAGCAAGCCTCACTCACCTTCAAGCCAATGCCCTCCAACTCTCAAAACAAAAGAAAGATTCACTCACTTTGATCTTGGTGGATACTCTCCTATGATCTCTCTTTGCTTTCACTCACAAAGACAAGAAGATAAAATAGGAAATGCTCTTGCACTTTCCCTTTGAAAGAGAAACTCCCTCTCTTGATTCTAAGTTCTTAGAAAAATTTGTTTATTCATCATCAAAAGTTAAATTTTACAATGAGTAGTTGCCTTCTTATATAGGCAAACATAAGAAACTAATCACATGACTAGCACATGGCTTTTTAATACAATTAGCACATGTGACTAATAACTACTCCAACATTTGGAGTTTATTTTACAAACAAAAAAATAAAAGACTATCAATTACAATATTATTTATATTACTATTGCGTCTTTGTTCTCATAATCAGCAGCTGTAATGTTAGTTCACAACACCTTGAATTAAGTCTCGAACCATATATGGTTTAATCCCTCCTTCTTAGAAAAGAATTATCCTCAATTCTAAGTCCTTATGGTTTATTGGCTTTAGAACAATCAAGTCTTTGCCTTAAGATCACAACACAACAGCTCACTAAATGATAATAACAAAGCCACAACCTTTGAATCAAGATCGTGAAATAATGTTACTCATATTCACCCAGCATGTGTGGATGAATGCTCCAACACGAGTTTGGATGATGAACCAAACCCATATATTAAACAAGCTTACCAAGAAGATTAGTTTGCTTGCATTACCAAGACTCTTTTCAACTTGTTTTAGAATCTTAAAAGAAACAATAATTTGTATACAAGGAATACTCAAAAGATTAGTTATGAAATCTAAGTTTTAATCCCAATTGGACATATTTAATGAATAAGTAACAAAAGTTTTCTCAAATATCACTCTTTTTGTTTGGAAATAACTTTATTTTAATTTAAGAAAAATTACCAACGATAATTCAACATATTCCTAATTTTCATATAATAATTTCAGTTATAGATTAAACATGAATGATCCCAACTTTGAGTATTAACCTAGAATAAACCTAGTGATCGGATGACCTTCTGTAGCAAGTTTTATTTTTTCTAAAAAAAGATAAATAAAAATTTAAAGTCGAAAAATTGTTAAAAAATGATCAAAAAAATTATGATTTTTTACTATTTAGAAATTTTTATGTAACTTTTCAAAAATTTCCTCCAATTTAAATTAATTTTCAATTTAGTTTTTTGGTGAATTACCTACTATAGCAGGTCATTGGGTTACCCAAGTTTACTCTAGGCAAATACCCTTTAAAGTTGGAATTATTCATAGTTAACCAATAGATGAAATTATTGTAGGAAACTAATAAAAAGGTTGGATTATTCAGGATAAATTTTCTTTAAAATTTATCACTTTACATAGGCCTATTATGTAAGGTTTACATAACAAGGTCGAGTAAACTAACTTAGTCATCTAATAACCACTTAGCTAACAACCACTACAAAAAAAGTTGCATGTACTAACACTTATTTAGCCATGATGTGGCCGACTATTTTGTAACACACTTTTTACCTTTAGGCACGAGGATTTGGAAATCTTTCTCTCATTCTCTTGAAACGTAAAGGAGAGTGATCAACTATTTTATTGTTTTTCTAATTTCGATCTCTACAAAAACACAAAGTCATGATGTGATTGATTGTATCTCTCGTTGTGAATTTTCGGTCTCATAACCCAAGTACCTTTGTGGGGGAAATATCACAAAAGGAAAGCTTGTAGACACCTTCAATCTATATCAAGATTCCTAGTGAAGCCTTCGTCGCAAACTTATCTTCATTACGGTGTTGTTCGTTTCATGGTTTATTCAAAGCAAGGAGTCCATTGCCATAAAGGTTTGCATTATTATTTCTAACAATCTTTTGTGATAGTTTCTTTGATCATGGCAAGCGTTATGGATCTCACATCAAACTTCATGAAATTGGACAAGTTTTTCGGTATGGGTTAACGTTTTTTGATGAAGGCAAATGAAATATTTATTTTTCATGGGTATATTTAATAAAGAGTATCATGGAAAACAAGTAAGTTTTCTTTCATGTAATTTATTTAATCATAATTTTATGTTTGGTGTTTTGTGTTTAAATTGTGAGAAAGTATTTACATACATTTAAATCTTCTTTTGGATGATCATATATACATGTATTCAAATTTATTTTAATAAAGCATGTGGGTAATAGTATTTTACAAAGATATGATCTAGAGAAGTGGGTATGTGTTATTTTAATGATGAAAATTTATGATGAAAATCTTAAAGTGTTATTTTCTTAATAATTTAATTAAGAAAAGAGAATAAAAATTTATTCATGAAATCATCATGGTTAATTAAAAGGGCAATGATTTGAATTTGTAGTATGAAATAAAATACTACAATGCTTAGAATTTATATATTATATATAAATTAAAATTGCCAAGTATGCATAAAGTATATGTCTAATCAGATGTTATTTGATTAAAGGCTGATTTTGTTCAAGATGTTTATGGAATATTTTCATAGAGAATGTTCAAGAAATTGATTAATTATATGTTTAAAGTATTAAGATCATGATGTATACTTGAAGAAATTAATTATTCATGAAGCATGTTTAAAGAAAGTGATTAATTTTATTTTATTATGTTTTTATTATTGATGATTTGTCGTGTAGCATAAAAATCAAGTGAATGGAATTTATTCATTGTTGGATTATAATTTATATATGATTGTTGATAATTTATTTTATGTAATCATAATTTTGGTTAGTTAGGGTAGTTATTTTGTAATAACTACATATAAGTAATTGATGTTTATTGACTCTTGTCAAGTATATCTTGAAAGGAGACAAGAATTAAATTGACATATAATTTTGTTTACACAAGTTTATTATTAAATAATAATGAGGGGTAATGATTTATTTTGACATACTCAAATAAGTTATGTTATTACCAAGTCAATCTAGTTATATCATAACTAAGATTAAGGGGTAGGATATTTATGTCATGTGGATATATGTATTTATGTATATGGAACATATTAAATTTAAGTTTATATGATTGGACCATTATTTATAATAATTAGGTTTAATTATTATGTATAATTCAACAATGTCGAAATTATTATTAAATGGTTGCTTTTGTCATTACTTATGTAAATATTTATTAAGTAAATGTTTTTCTATTTAAGAGAATAAAATAATTTGCATAATTTTGCAAATTATGTTTTATGGTGATTAAAATTCCATAAATTTATAAATCAAATTGTTATTACTAGTTTATAATAATATTTTGCTGTGTTTATTTGATCCATATAAAGAAATTGGATAGTATATAATTTATTTATAAATTATATGTGAAAACTTGGTTTATTTTAATAACTAAAAAGGCATTATAAGTTTCTACTAATAAAGTTATGTCCATTAAGACATGTAAATTATCAAGTGGTATGATAATGTATTTTATGCCTAAAGCATAAAAAGTATATTATGGTAAAACTCCATAATATTTAATAATTGATGCATTATTACTAGTTTGTAATAATGTAAGTAAATTTCTCAAGATATGCATATTTTTATATATGAAATTCAATTTTGAATTAATCACAAAGAATAGACATTTTTTCTTAGTGATTGAATGTTTACAAATGGGGGAGGTAATTATAAAACCTTCCAGGTGTAAACTAGTAAAGATAATGTTTTATCCATAAACATTTGTCTTGGTTTTGGACAAAGAGATTAAATTATCTCTAGTTTGAGATATTTATTAACATTGGCGAAACTTGAATAAAATGTTAAGGGGGCGGAGTTAACAAAAAAAATTGAATTCTACTAAAATACAACCAAAAATTATAATGTAAATTTTAAATCAAAGTAAAACTTGACGCTCTTTTAGCACTTTAACTTTGTCTATAATCTCATTGACAGTATGTCTTTGCTATTTGTCCTCTAAATTAATGTATATCACTAAACTATCAGCAAGAAAATCGTCGTCCATTTTGTTTTGAAATCTTGTCTTTACTATCTTCATAATAGATTATTTTATTGTATGAGTTTTCATTAATTCAAGTCGTTACTTATTTAAAATAATTGTCAAATATAGGTAAGAAAATTTAAGTAAAATATAAAACAAATCTTTATCCTTCAATTTTTTATGGATAGTAAAATTAATTTTTGATTTTGTCAATTTCCTCCTAATCCCTTCTTCTTTTTTTGTTTTTTTTTTTCAGTTGTTAAAATATGATAATTTCATTTCTAATTTGATAAGCCATTATTACTTATAAGATTTTTTTTATTTTGTTTCATTTATTCTCTTTCTTTAATATATTTGTGTTACTTTTATTTATTGGACTAAAATAAAAAAAACAGATGTATATGAAAAAAAATTGCTGAAAATCTCGGAGGGGCGAAGCCCCTACCCGCCCCTTCAATGTTTTGCCTCTGTATATTAAGTAGTCATTTTTTAAAGAAAATGCACACTAGGGGAACTTGATGAATATATTTGGTCGAAGGTACTAGAATAATGTTACTTCTAGTGCTTCATATTTCTCAAATGTGAAAGGAGACTCATTACGTTCTATTGATGCAATAATATCAAGATTGATGAACTATTGATAAGTTTAAGACCCATTTGGTGGCACATGGCTATAGACCAAAGCACGATATTAATCACTTCGTTACATATGCACTAGTTGCAAGAACAACCATCATTCGGTTGTTGGTAGCGTTAGCTTCGATTGAAATATCTAGTAACTTATCTAATGGAAGTGAAAATTGTGGCTTTGTATGGTAAATTAAATGAAGAAGTTTACATGAAACAACCCGATGGGTTCGTTTTGAAAGGACATGAATACAAGGTGTGTAAATTGTTGAGTCATTATACAGATTAAAACAAGCACCAAAGCAATGATATCAACAATTTCATGAAATGTTTGTCCTTTGGATTCAAATTGTATCAAGACGATAAATGCTTTTATAGCTAGTTTGATGGGCAAGGCAACACAGTCATTATATGTCTCTACGTTGATGATATGCTCATATTTAGTACTGATTTAGTATAGGTTTAAGGTACAAAAGAGTTTTGGCCAAGTTCATTCCAAATGAAGGACATGGGGGAGGTCAATGTGATCTTAGGGATAAAGATCATTACCATCAGCAGTTATCTCCCACTCTACCACCCTAATCGGTCATTCATCACCATTATCACCGCAACTACCTTACCCTCGGGCCCGGCCATACCAGGAGCAAGGTGAGCAGTGGCTCATGGCCCCAATTTTTTAAGGGCCCAATTAAAAAAAAAAACTCTTAAACTATCCCAGTAATAATTGACTTGCACGCTCGATAAGAACGTCATTAATCACCGCCAACCAATCTACCATTAATATAAGAAAACTTGCCTAACTTATGACTTATCAACTTCCAATAAGGCAATAATAATTAATACTAGTATTAATGAAAAGATTAAAGATGCTGGGAATTACTTTTCATTTTCAACAAAATATTCTAACTTCCTAATTAATCTTGAGTCTTGACTAAACATTACTACTATTTGATAATTTAATCTTCTTATTTTTTCAACTTTTTTATTCTGATTTATATTTTTCTGTTAAAAATAATTTTCTCATCTTTATTGTATTCATATTTCTATCTCCCCCGAAAATGTTAAGAAGTGAAAAACTCAAAAAATAGCCATTGAATGTGACTATTGAAGGTATCATCTCTTACTCTTTTATATGACATTATTTTTAATATTTGTTGCTTAAATTTTTGGTTGAATTGTATAAACACTATTTTATTTTAGTATAATTTTAAATTTCGTATATTTGTAATTGTAGGAGGAAGATTAAATCTCTATTTTATTTTAGTATAATTTTAAATTTCGTATATTTTAAATTGTAGGAGGAAGATTAAATAGAATTATTGTCAAAAGCTTTGGGAATTTTGCTCCGATCCAGATCAGGTTGTATTTCTCCTCTCTGGATTTTGATTGAAAATTTATTGTTAAGGGTGGTGATTAATTAATAAAAATGTCTCCTAAAAGAAAATATTTATCCGAATGTGAAAAACGTAAAAAGAAAAAGAGGATTGATGATTTAGTTCAATCACAAAAAGGAGCACTTGATAATTTTTTTAAAAAAGAATCGCTAAATGATAAAAATATGAATCATATTAGTAATACTTTTGTTGACGATCCCATTGATAAAAATATTAATATTGATCATAATGTGCGTATAAATGAGAATTCTAATGTTGTTGATGATTTTGAGCATGTTAATGTTGTTAATGATGATATTGATGAAGATATTGAGCATGTTTTTGATGCTAATATAGATAATGATGCTTTTGTGAATGACAATACCGATTATAATGTTGACATATTTGACCCAAGAAATTGGGATGGTTTAGATTCTCAAATGATTGACACTTTAGTTGTAAAGGGTCCAAAAAGAGACTTGTCTATTATAAAAGGAGCCAAAGATAAAATGGGAAGACAATTTTCGTCCTCATTCTACACTAGGATCTTACCAAATGGAGAAAAAATTGATAGAGATTGGTTAGTATATTCAAAAGAACTTGATTGTGTTTTTTGTTTTTGTTGTAAATTATTTAAGAAAGGGGTTGGAAGAGGTCAATTAGCAAATGGTGGTTTTAGTGATTGGGCACATCTTTGTGTTAGAATTAGAGAGCATGAAATTGGTATGGAACATTTGCAAAATATGACCACGTGGTATGATTTATGTTTAAGACTTCAAAGGAACACAACTATTGATAAAGTAGCACAACAACAACTTGAAAAAGAGAAAGAACATTGGAAAAATATCTTGTTAAGAATCATCGCAATAGTTAAGTTTCTTGGAAAGCACAATCTTGCATTTCGTGGTACTAATGAAAAATTATATCAAAATAGTAATGGTAATTTTTTAGGATTAATTGAAATGTTAGATGCATTTGACCCAATTGTACAAGATCATGTTCGTCGTATTACTAGTGATGAGACTCATGTTCATTACCTTGGTCACAACATCCAAAATGAGTTGATCCTCTTGCTTGCTCGTGCAATTAAGAATGAAATTGTTAAGAAAATAAAAGAGGTTAAATATTTTTCTGTGATACTTGATTGTACACCTGATATTAGCAACCAAGAGAAAATGTCTTTAATTATAAGATATGTGGATGTTTCTTCTAACTGTGTTAGCATAGAAGAATCCTTTTTAGGATTTTTAAATGTGAATGACACAACTGGGCAAGGACTTTTTGATGTCTTATTGAATGAATTAATTGATCTTAAACTAGATGTTGATAATGTTCGTGGTCAAAGTTATGACAATGGTTCAAATATGAAAGGAAAGAACCAAGGAGTACAAAGAAAACTTTTAGATCTAAATCCTAGAGCTTTTTACACTCCTTGTGGTGCCCATAGCCTTAATCTAATGTTGTGTGATATGGCCAATAACTCTGGAAAAGCCAGAGATTTTTTTGGCGTGATTCAACGCATTTACACTATTTTTTCCAGATCAACAAAAAGATGGAGATTTTAATGGATAATGTCAAAGAGTTAACATTGAAACCATTGTCTTCCACTCGTTGGGAGAGTCTTATAGATAGTGTTAAAGCAATAAGAACTCAACTATTAGACATTCGAGAAGCTTTGCTTGAAGTTGCTGATAGTGATAAAGACTCTTTAATAAAAAGTGAAGCAAAATCTTTAGCTAATAATGAACTTGGTGATTTTGAATTTATAGTTGCTATTATCATTTGGTATAATTGCAATTGAGAATGAAGTTTTGGATAATGTTGCGTATGAAGAATTAATTGATGAGTTTGCATCAAAAAATGCTCGGAGGAAGAAAATTTTTAACTGATTAAATGTAAGTTTAAAAATTTAATTATGTTTTTAAAGGGGCCCATATTTTATATTTTGCTCAGGGCCTCTAAAATGTCGAAGACGGCCCTGCTTACCCTCACCACCTTCGTTTCTCACATCTACTCAATTATCATTTCTTTAATTCTCCGATCTGACTTAAGCATCGGAGGGGTTTCTCGGGAGATAACCCCGGGCAAGGCTAACGTGTTGAGGTGCAGGACTTCAAGCCACCTTCGAAAGGCGTTCCATCTCCAATCTTTGACCGTTGACCGCTATACCACTTCCACTTCAAGTATCTCACGTGCCTTTCACACTTCCTCGTATAATATTCGAAACAACTTTGTATCAAATGCTACAAATTAGAATCTATATGCATAATACACCAAATCGACCAAAAACAATAACTGTAATATCAATTATCAAGAATTAGACCAAAACGGTAAATTTAAACACTAAAAATTCTAAATCAAACCAAAACAATAACTTAATTAAATCGAACAAAACAAATGATTAATGTTGATGACTAAATCGAACAAAACAGATGATACTAGATGATGATGACTAAACCAACACAGTAACTTGAGTACTTTAATAACTCGAACAATACAGAACAAAACCAAAAAATAAGTCGAACAAAACAAATTATGACTAAATGGAACAAAACAAATGATGACTAAATCTAACAAAAATTAACTTTAAAACCAAATCGAAAAAAAAAAATTAGGGGGTGTTATTAATTTTAATTGGGAATATGTAAAAGATTAATTGATGATAGATATAAAAGTTAATGAGGTAAAACGTATGATAAAAATAGGGATAAAGTAGCAATTTATATGATTATTTTATTGCTAAAAGTAGATATATAGCAAGTAATATGAGAAATATAGTTATATAGCAACAAATATGAAATAGAAAAATTAGATATTCACACTTTCTCTCCCTTCTAAAGGAGTCATGGATGATGTTTATAAATACGTTGAAGTATTCTTCAAATACAAAAACTTGTATGCATCGGCTGCATGAATGGAAACACTTAATATATGAGTCAAATAGTCAATAATTCATTAAAATTTTTTTTTTATTACATTTATACTAATTCAAGACTTAAAAGATCAAATTAAAGACTTATTAGGCATAGTTTACTTAAAAGACCAATCTAAAAACTTAAGTCGATGCGGTTTTAATTATTAAATTTGGTATAAAAATTTTTAATGCCAATACTTAAAGACCCAAATCAAAGGCTTAAAAGATCAATTCCAACGTTATCTTGGATTTAACAGTTTAAGTCTCAAATTTGGATTGAAAATAAAATATATATAAAAAAAAGTTTCAAAAACTATTTGTTGGGTCTTTATTAAGGTTAATGCTTGCCGGTTGGCACCAACAATTTAAGTATTGAAATAGACATTTTATGTCTTAGAATGGACATTTAAAGTTTAACATACTTGGGTTTTTTTTTTTTTTTTGGAAATACTTGGGTTTTTAAATGGAAAGAAGTAGACTATGCCTTCCTTTGATCGCACAGAAATGGCGGTCTCACACGAGATTTATTGTTCGTCAAAATTAACGCAAAGTACTAAATACTAAGTCCTACCTATAAGAATAAGAGGCATGGTGCCTTTATGTGTTGCGCTTTTCTTGGATATTTCAGCCTGAATTTCTCAGTTTCAATCTCTTGCTCAAAGGAAGATACTACCCCTTTTCCCACTAAATTTGGTGCACTTTTTTAGTATGTCCCACCATATTTGTTTTATTTAAAAACTTGACCAATAAACTTATTTAATTTTCATATCCATATTTAGCATACATTTTTATGTCATCCACACATTTTTTTACTTTCCAATAAAACATCACTTAAATGATTTTTTTTTTTATTTTTTTGATTGACCACCAATTGTATAGAGCAAATTGAAATGAAAAATAAAACAGCTGTTCAAAGTTCAAAACCCAGACGTATCATCTTAATTATTAAGGGCCCCAAGCTAGACATAATTACGTTCTTATAGATTCTGTACAGATTATTTCAGCTAATAAAGTACATAAATTATGGAAGTTGCCAGCTTGTAATACTTAGATGCCTTTTTACAACAATAATCTTAGTATCTAACTAGATAACATCTAATTTCAGTGCAAATGACATTTTTACAAAATGGAATAAAACACATTGAAAAAGAACAAACGAATAGCTCTGTGTAATCACCATTCCAAAAAGAATTAAAGAACAAAACATATCTCTCATTTCTTTATGTCCTACCATTACCATTAACAAAAGGAAGATAAGGAAGATACACAACATATTAGGCTAATTACATTGGGGTAAGCTTTCTTGGATCATTCTGCACAAACCCCATAAATAAATAACATATATAGGCAAGGGACAATAAACAAAAAAAGGAGAGCACCGCGACAACTGATTCAGCACCGGTTGAGTCATAACGCTCACTATGCATTTTGAACTGGAACTTGACCCAAATTGCCAAAGTTCTTAGCATGTTTCGGCCTCCACTCAGTTCTTCCCCTGACAACCTCAGCTCCGTCCTCGAGTCGAAGAAGGTGCTGACATTCAACATTCCCAGAATCTTGGAGGCCCCCAACATTAGCACCTGAGACTGCAGTGAGGGACTGCAGCACGTTGTCTCTTCCGCACTCCCTCCTGTACTCCAGTGTCATGCTTGAGAGTTCATGGGTCTCCAGTATTGACTGTGGAGCACTCTGCAGGTCCACAAATGGTTATCATCAGTATTAAGCCACCCCATCTTAGTAAGGCTTACCTTACTGTATACTCAAAATAATATTTCTCATACCGTAACTGGGGCAAGCATTTATCTGAACTAATTGAAATCAAAATCCATAACAGTGCTTATGCTGAGGGCGTGGTAAAAAAAATTTTGTTTCTTCATTCCCAACAAACGGAGAAAAAACATAGCATTTTGCTTTTAAAGAATTGGGTTTTCCATAGTTTTTGGATTTAATGTTGGGAGCCGGGGGGGGCAAACATTAGTTATACTTTCGACATATTTTGTGAATGAAAACAATTGCAGAAAGAATTGTACATGCTTAGTACACCAAAATTAACACTATTTTTGGATAAGATTTTTGGAGGGAAAAGAATAGAAGGGAAAGGAAGGGGAGGGATTAGTGATGGAAATTTCCATTGTTTGGATAAGGAGGAAATTGAAAGGAAAATAGAGATAGAGTATAAAATTTCTATCTCATGCAAGGGTAACAAAGAAATTTTTAGTAAAAGCCTCGGAAACTTTTCACTTTGATTGTTGTCGAACAATTTTTGATTGAGACATTGGTTCGGTATATACTCATGATTTCACAAGCTGAAATTTTTTCAATGATGGCTAAACCTATTCAAAATGCTCTATTGTTTACCTCAAGTATAAATAAACATGTCAACCGGATTAATTAGGTAACACATCATGAAACAGGCAATTGAAAGATGATAAAACATCAAGTATAAATAAGAGCAGAGCATCAAGTATAAAGAAACTTGGCACAAAATACTTCCTAGGAGCGGGTGTAAAAAATGCATCAGAAATTGCGGATAGAG
Organism: Amaranthus cruentus; assembly: GCA_019425755.1. Taxonomy (NCBI): domain Eukaryota; kingdom Viridiplantae; phylum Streptophyta; class Magnoliopsida; order Caryophyllales; family Amaranthaceae; genus Amaranthus; species Amaranthus cruentus. The sequence continues at coordinate 15,239,386 of CM033459.1, forward strand.
AATGTTTACCTCAAGAATCCAACCAATGTACTTAACATTGTTGACATGCTGATTGACATCCAGATCATTCCATCTAGGCTGCAAGTAGTTGATAAATCATTAGGGAAAAAATGCATACGATCATAGATGGTAAATTCACCAATGAATGATCATCGTCAGGCAATGAGCCCCAACTTTTATTTAAGGGTGACATTCATGTAAAGAGTAACTTACAGTAAGACCAGTACGGATGTATTCAGCAGTATTGTCATCAAGTTTAGGAAGCTTCCTCCCATCCTCATCAATCACAGGAGGCGAATTCACAAAGTAGGGCCCTATTTCTCCACGTACTTCATCTGGCATTTTTGACAACCTCCTCGTGTGTTTATTCATCATTACCCATACACTACAAAAACATGATATGTTTGTTAATTGGACTCATGTGTTTGCATGTTAGTTGTACCAAAACACTGCAAACACAAGTATGTTGTCCTAAAGCAAAGATTTTCAACAAGTGATGTTGATTTGGGGCCGTTAGGTAACTTTATGATTATCACCTAAATACAATTCGTAACAGATGTTCATTAATAGTCCATATTTAGTTTGAGCTCAACAACTAATTTAACAAGGTAACGCAATTAAAAGAAAGGTAACAACAGAATCAAGTGGAAAAGGCTTTCAAAAAAATGCATGACTTGGAAACTCTTGGGAAGAGGGGAATGCACAGAATTTGTACAATCCAAGAAATATGGCTAACCTTGAGGCTCGAGTGAGAATTTCGCCAGTATCGCAATCTCGAATAAGCCAGTCACGACGCATACCATTCTTCCCAGATGAGCTCACCCAAGTATCAACTTGGACCACATCTCCCCTGCAAAATTAGAACAGGTAAACCATGAATCGATCATTCGTGATGAATCTGCTTCCTCATAATCATGATGCATTCTAGCGATCAGCTCATTGGGCAAGAATCAAACAAGATTCCCAAAACCAAACATACACATGTTTAAAAAAACATCATATGGGAAATGACACATGCTCATGATGATATAGACATCAAAAATAAGCTTACAGCACTTAAATAACACAGCAAAATAACTAAAATGAGTCAAACAAGCATCAACCAGAACAGTGACTTGTTTTTTACTAGCATCCAATATTCAAACAGATCAGATAAGCTCATAATGCAGAGCCCATACAAGTCAACAAGTATAAAGCGCCATATTTAATCAAGTATCAAGGATCACAAGGTAACAAACATTCCATGAGTAATAGACAATTATGGGCTAGTTAATCATGCCCCTTTAATACAAACCTAACACACACAAAAAAAAGAAAAAAAAAGAAAAGAAAAAGCAAGCATACATATTTTAGCATAAATTCCAACACACATTGCCCATAGTTTACCAATTTTTATGAAAATAAACAAGTTCAAGCCACTAACCAAGTTGGATACCGATCAACAAGAACCTGCATTCGAGTAACCACCCAAATCAGGTTTCTTTTGCACATTTCTGGAGTTGAACCAAAGCCATCTCCTAAAAGACCAGCAGATTTCACATGATTGAGTGCTGTTTCCTGCAATGCCAAAAGCTCTTTTAATTAATTGAAAATTAACAGAAACACCCACAAAACAATCAGGTAATTCATTATTCCAACTTACAAGCTGGAAATTTCACTATTATACCTGCAGATGATTCATTAACGTTTCTATAGAAGCTGTCCGATCCGCCCCTATCTCATACGACCTTATAGGAAAGTTCTGTCTAAAGACAAACCCATCTTGAACCAAGCTCCCTAAACCAAAAGGGTCAATAAGAACATCAGGCCGCTTAGGTTTCCAATCAAGCATCATCCATTGCTTCTCAGCAGCTAGAAATACGGTAGTAATCGCAGCAAGAAGCATACTCCAATCAGGCAATTGATTGATAAATGTTCTTGGAGGAGGAGATGAGGTATCTTCCCCATGCTTCACTCCTTCCATACCTGAAGAAAGACCAACCATGGTACCATTAATCTTAGGAGAAGCTTGTGCATTGGCTTTAAGCTTTACACCCCCAGATGAGCCAGATTTGGACTTGATACCACAGCCATCTAAATTCGAAGAACCGAGCTTTGTCGAAGAAGGTTTAGACCCCGAATCAGGAGGCAAAGGAGGAGAAGGAAAAAAGGCAGAAGTTGCAGCTGTGGCAACCATGATCGACAACTCAAAATACCCACCAACAGATCAACCAATTCTTGAGAATAACCCTATAGACAAAATCAAAGCTTTCCTTTTGCAATGTTGATAGATAATTGCAAGAATTCAACACATCAAAGGGAAGAAAATCACAATATTGTCTCACAAAATATCATTGTATTCCACATATGAATCCTGAAAATCCAATCAATAACAATGTAAACATTAAAGACAAACCATTTATGTAACATAAGAATGCAAACAAAGGGACCATCCAAAACAATCAGAAGATATGAACCCAGAAAAAAACATAACAAAACCTCTATTAATTTACCTAATCAAGAAAAAAGAAGATAATTTACTACTACCCAGGAACTGTAACAAATTATTAGGATTATATCGTAAGCTCCAAATTAAAGTTCCATCAAAAAGATTGTTTTTTTCCCAGAAAAATTGATCATGAAATTGCTGATAACATCACTAATTTTTCCAAAATGAGCAAAAAAAACTTCTGATTAACGAAAAAATACAGCAAATTAAACCAAAAGTGTTGAACCCATAATAAAAATGATTACTTCCTTGGCAACCCAATCAGATCTAATCTTGAAACACCCAAAAAAAAGGAATAAAACCTCAAGAACAAAAACCCAAATAAGACATTACGTTGCACATTCAAGTATTCAACGTCATTGAAGCAAATTAAAGAACATACATCAGATGAAATACAATAAAATCAAATCAAATATACCTAAAAATGTAAAGAAACCGTTTTCTTCTTTAATTTAGTTTTCTCTCTCCAGTTTCTGAGGTTGTTTCTCGTACCTGATTCTCTCTTGTTTCCAGAATGAAAGGGGAGAGAAAGAGAGAAATTTGAGAATATATAATAATAATAATAATAATAATAATAATAATAATAAAATCGTTGTTCAAAAAATATTAATTTTGCAGGACTTTGTGTCCGTTTTATATGTCGTGAAAAAATGGAAAAAAATTAGCCAAAGCAAAGGCCTTTTTACTTGTAAGTATTGAGAAAAATTAAAAAAAAAGAGAAGAGAGAAGGGGGAGACAAATGTAAAGTCCAGAAAAGATGGTCGTATTTAAATAGTGGAAGAACTTGCCAGTCTCTCTCCTCCCGCCTACTTTTTTTTAAAGTTCTGCTTTCACAATTTTTACTCTCTGTCTTTTCTCGGACGACTTTTCTTCGTTATACATCCTCCGTTTCATTTTAGTTGCACCATTGAGTTTAGCACAGTTTCATTTTAGTTGCACTATTGGGTTTAACACAGTTTGTAAGGATTATCAAATCGGTTTGGTAAAAGTAAGAATGATATATGATTGATGGTGATATGTAGGGTAGAAATAAAAAAAATTAGGGCATTATTATTTGTCGCCACCCTTTTACTAAAATCGCCACCCCTAATTTTTTTTATGTTTTTTTTTTTTTTACGATTTTCCTTTTTTTATTTTATTTATTATAAATGTTCATTCTTTTGATCATAACTTTTTAAAGAAAAATCTTATTAGTGCAAGGTTTGCGGCATTAGAAACTAGACTTAAAGAGCTTTCAACGACTATTATATGCCAATTTGACAATCGAGCGAAAATGCGATTGTTTGAAGTTTATTGTGCTGAAATTTGATACATGTTCATTCTTTGATCATAACTTTTATAGAAAATTGTATTAGTGCAATGTTTGCGGCATTAGAAACTAGACTTCAGAGCTTTCAACGACATATTATATGCCATTTTGACATCGGCGAGAAATGCGCTTCAAGTTTGCGTAATTTCTAACGACCCAATCGCACAAAATGTGCGAGTCCACATGTCAATCGCAAAATGTGCGAGTCCACCATGTACAGTGCACAAAATGTGCGATTCCACCATGGTACATTACGCCATTTTGTGCGAATGTACATGAGTGGAATCGCACTTTGCGATTACATGGTGGACTCGCACATTTTCGCATGTGTAGAATTACGCAAACTTTGAACGGTCGTCATTCGCTCGATGCAAAATGAATATGTCGTTGAAAGATCTTGAAGTCTAGTTTCAATGCCGCAAACCTTGCACTAATAAGATTTTCTATAAAAGTTATGATCAAAGAATAAACATGTATCAAATTTCAGCAAAATAAACTCAAACAATGCCATTTCCTCGATTGTCAAATTGGCATATAATGATCGTTGAAGCTCTGAAGTCTAGTTTCTAATGCCGTAAACCTTGCACTAATACGATTTTTCTATAAAAAGTTATGATCAAAAGAATGAACATATATCAAATTTCAGCACAAATAAACTTCAAATGATCGTCATATCTCGCTCGATTGTCAAAATTGGGCATATAATATGTCGTTGGAAAGCTCTTGAAGTCTAGTTTCTAATGCTACAAATATTGTTGTAATGTGATTTTCGTATCAAAAGTTTCGGCCAAAGGAGTGATTATGTATCAAATTTCAATACAAAACGTGTGATCAAATTTATTTTTCGATTATAAAAATTATTTTCTTTACTAAAATTTATATTTATATTTTAATTTATTTATTATTGAGAAATTTAGTTTAGAAATAATAATGGTTGATTTTATAATTAAATTGAATTTAAGGGCATTTTAGTAATTAATTATTAATTATTTAATTTATTAAATGTATATTTATTTAATTTATTTAAAATATTTATTGTTATGTGATTAATTAATTATTATAACAATAATAAAAATTATAACAATATTATATTAAATTAATTAAAATTATTATAAACAAAAAAATTATTATAACATTATTAAATTATACACAAATAAACAATAACATATTTCAAAACAAATAACAATAATAACAAATAAAAATAAAAATATTTATAAACAAATAATAACAATAACAAATAATAATAACATTTATATTAAATAAATAAATAAAACAAAATTTATAATAAAATTTAAATAATAATTACAAATAATAATAACATTTATAATAAATAAAATAAAAAAAAAAAAAATCATAAAAAAAAACAAAAAAAAAATTAAAAAAAATTAGGGGTGGCGATTTTAGTAAAAGGGTGGCGACAAATAAAAATTGGGAAAAATTATTATAAATAGATAGTGGTTGTGACTTGTGGGTATATTAAATAATTAATATGATGATGTATGATTGATGGTGATAGTTGGTTGGAATAAAGTGAGGATAAAATAAGTAGATTATTTTTGCCAAAAATAGTAATGTTGCAAGTAATATGAAACTTCCAAAAATAGTAAGTGTTACAAGTAAAATGGAACGGAGGTAGTATATAAGGTCCTATTTATAATGAATTTCATGTTTTTTTTATCACAAATTTTGTATGAGACGGTGTATTTGAAAGACAATTTTTATTGGATTGACTCATAAAAAAAATGTGATGTAAGAGTGGAGTGTAAGATTTAATAGATTGAACGTGCGAGACGTTTATAAAATTTTTTAATTATAATTATAATATACTTTCTATGTTCTATTATACTTATTTTAAAAAATTTTGATTATTTATATTTTAAAGTATACTGAATTTAAAATAATTAAAATTTAATATTTTGAAAATATGTACTTAAACTATTAAAACAAATTTCACATTAGTTGTAATTTATACATTAAAATAAAATTGAAAGATAAATAGTAGGAGTATCACTAAATTTAATGTAACAATGTATTTCAGAATGGAGGAAGTATATTCAATAAATTAACACAAATTTATCTATTGGGCTCAAGCGTGTGTAATTTAGTTTGTGTAAGGTATTGCTTATAATTTTATTATAACTAATTAAACAAACTAATTATATGGAGTAGTCTCATGGTAAAACGATGTTTTTCAATCTAGTAAAATTTACTAGGAATAATATAATATTTTGTTTATTAATATATATATATATATATATATATATATATATATATATATATATATATATATATATGGTCGAGTTCCAAGGTGAACTATAATTAAGTTTAAACTGTGTAAACTTTGTAATTATTTAGTTAAAACGTGTTACTATATTTTTTTTTCCATTTGGTCTTTATTGTGCTAAATTTAAAGTAGTACTATGAGTATGAAGTAATAGATTTGAATATACTTTTTGATAGTCAAAAAATAAAAATACAAGAGAAAGTAGATAGTTTTGTAGAATTCGTGGAAGTTCTTTGGAGTGAAAGCACAAAAGTAGTATACTCTTAGCTTATCTGCCTCGGATTTGTACAATTTAAAGTTAGAGTTCTATAACTATTGTGTGTCAAAATAAGTGAGTATGTAGTTAAACAATAATATTTTTTGGGTATCCATATCTTTATTTTTATCCACCAATTTCTTAACAATTTTGATTTGACACCGCCTTTTGACGCAAGCGCTAAGGCAAGCACCTGGTTCCATGCTACACGACTTATACAGCATAAGTCTTCAACACGTATGACTAACATCTCAAAATCAAATAATATTGTGTAAAACTACCGCCCTTTCAAAATACTTGTAACATCTGTCTTTTTCACACAGTCCAATATACTAATTTAAAATTATAAAAATTTGATATTAATAACTTTTACGTCAAGACGAATCAAACAAGATCTCACTTGACTATGTTTTTACTTATAAATTACTTATTAATCACAAATTAAGAGAGATAAGTAAATAGTGCTTATTTTTCGTATGTTGCGACTATATTGGAACGTAGAAAGTATATATTAATCACTTATTTTATACATAACAGTTAATGTGTAAGAAAAAATATAGTTAAGTGATGCTGTGCGACAGCGGAAGCAAGATCGATGAAGAGAAAGAATAGATTATGTGGATAAAATTAAAAGAGAGTTAATATGTATAGATGATTAAAACAAAGTGGTAGACCATTGTCCAAAAATAGAAATAATGCAAATTGAGTAAACGGACAGAAATGAAAAATGATGCAAATTCAATGGAACGGAGGAGTACAAATCAAATGGAGCTAGTGACCAGAATATTCATCTTCATCATCCTACCCAGTTGATCCCGCTCAGAGAAAACTATGAACAGTGTTTAGGGAGGAAATTAAAGATGATGGCAAATCATACCTATAAAGAAGAACGCGGGGAAAAGGAGTCTCTGACTCGAGAAGGAGCGATCAAAATATAATCTAAGAAAAGAAAATTTTTTTGGGTAGTAAATGGTTGAGTATTTAATATAGGTGCAATGCATTAAGGCATTCTCCACTTTTCCACCATTATCTTACGTTATGAAGTTAGTGTGCATGTATGATGTATGTACTTTCTTGAATACAAGTATGGGCAAATGCAAAGATATACTCCGGTTCAACTATACAAACGCAATGCGTTGGTTGGTGGTTGGTTCTTATTCAACACAAGTTTACGTCAACTTCATCAAGCTAAAACTCGGCTATTTATTAAATTCTAAATTCTAAACCTATAAAATGATAAAACTCTTTTGTTTCTATGTAATAAACATACACTTTTCAACATATGTTATACTATGACTAGGCCTGTGCAATGGGCCGGATACGGGCCGGGTCGTGCTTTAGTAGAAACGGGCCGGACCGGATCGGGCCTTACAAAATATATGACGGGCTTTAAATGGGCCGGGCCCATAGGCCCGACCCGACCCATTTATTTTATTAAACATACAAATACATGCCGGAATTTGAAAATAATAATAATAATAATAATAATAATAATAATAATAATAATAATAATAATAATAATAATAATAATAAGTTAATAATAATAATAATAATACTTTTGCTATATAGAGCCTGCACTAATGCTTGGACTGTGCTGCTACATTGTTGGAAGCTGCTGATATGCATCTTCTTGTCACCATGCAGCCTGCTGCTGGCATAATTGCGTGAGCTAGAAGCAGTGAGCTGCTGTTACAACTATCCATGTGCTAATAATAATAATAATAATAATAATAATAATAATAATAATAATAATAATAATAATAATAATAACACTAACAGTGAACGAAGTGTGCTCAACTTGTCCTCATGCTGGAGCCTCTTTGAAGTTTTATATTATTACCTTTTCAAAAAAAAATTAAAAAAAATTAAAAAAATAATAATAAAAATATAATAATAATAATAATAATAATAATAATAATAATAATAATAATAATTTTGGCTAATATAAAGATTTATAAGTTTGAAGCAGTAATAAGCTCCATATTAGTTATGTATTACTTTATATATAATATTAAGGGGTAAAAAAGGATGGAAATGGATTTAGATAAGGGCCCATTTACAACCCCTTTTAAACCCTTATCCAACCCTTATCTCTTAATTTTTATAAGTTAAATTTTAAGCCCAACCCTTTTCAACCCTCCCCATATACAACCCTTACAATCAAGGGTTGGATCAGGCGCCCTAATGAGGATCCGACCCATTGCACAGGCCTAACTATGACGTTTGACAAATAACTAATAACAAATAGTTAATAAATACTTAAACTGATTAATTTGAATATTTAAATTTATCAGTCGATTTGTTCACTTGAGTTTGAATATTATTAGTACACAAAAAATAATTTAGCGATTACTAATTATTCAAGACCAGACAAGCAAATATGTCCTTTGATAAAATCTAGTTTTCATAATACTTCCTCCATTTTTTAATGAAGTGTCCATTTGTCATGTTGGGGTGTTCCATTTGTTGTTCTTATGAAGAATCTTTCAATGTATATTACAAATTTTAGACAAAATCAATTGTGTTTATTCTCATTTTAATAATGCTTATGGTCCCAACATATCTTCCATTAACTTTTGTTTTAACATTTTTATATTCCTTATAGTTTCCACATGTTTTCTATCAGCTTTATAAAAATATTTTTTATTAGTTGTTTTCACCATATGTTTTCCAAGAACTTTTCTTTTAATAATGTTTAATATTGATAATTTTCACTTTTTCTCTATCAAATTTATAATTCAATGAAATAGTATAATCTCTTCTAAAAAATTTCACTTTTGTTATTAGATTTGTTTTAACATTTAGTTTTTAAATATCTAATTTTATAGTTTACATGTAATTACATATATTAATGATATATATAAATTAATTTGTATCACTACTATTGCATTTAAATACGATGAAAGGAAGTATTTGAATATGGTCTTCATTTTGTTAGTTCTCAATCATATTTTATTTTCTCTTATAATATTATAGTCTTAACCATTTAATTTTTGTAGTCTTTAATTATTTATTTTTTGTAGTTCTACACGTATATAATTTAAACATTTTATCTTATTCTTACAACAAACAAATCATAATTCCCGTTAAAAAGGAAATTTATTGCATACATGTAAACTATCCTCGTCCTCGTTATCTACTTAATCCAAGAGAATTTTGAGAATTTTTATGTTCACTTTTATTAGATACTAATATAAAAACTCGTATAATACACAAATTTATAAGTACGAAACATTTATAAACAATAATTTCAAAATGATGCAAATATATATTATCGTTGTCAAGTTTACCAAATACATGACTTTCATATATAAAAAAATAATTAATGACTTTTTTTTAAATACCGAATTCATAACTTTTTTCGTTCAATTGAACATATTAAATTCTAAGTCATAAATTTTTGTGACTTGTGAGAGACGATCTCTTCAAGAGACCATTCTTAATTGGGTTAGTCCATTATCTTCTTTTTGTTTAAATAATAAGGTTTAATGGGTTGTGTCTGAGAGATGTCTATTAAAGAGACGGTCTCTCTAAATGATAAAATTATCAATTAATTATTCAATAGTTATTCAATATGATTATGATTCATTAATTATCTGAATAACACCTGCATATATTGATTTAATGATATATTATTAATCAAGGAATTATAAAATTTGTAGATATGTATTTTTAATATTTAAAATTTAAATTATGACCTAGAGGTACTTCTTTGTATGCGACATTGTCTGTGTGATTACACACTTCACCATGTTTGGAACTTTTTTTTTAAACTTATTTTTGAAAGTATTTGGAAATATAAGATGCTTCCCAAACTAATTTCACTACAAAAAATGTTGTCTCTATCTACACTTATTTAACAACGCTTAATTAAGTGGGACAAATAAATTTTATTTAGGCACGCTTAATAAGCGTGAGGACAATAGTCACGCTTATAAGTGTGACCGGATGATGGTTGTACTTATAAGCGTGACTAAACTTCAACCCTAATATTAAACGACTCTCCCTCTCAAATACATTTTCAGTGCCTCTTCATTTTCTCTCCCTCACTAAGTTAGACTAAACCCTAGCTTTACCTCTCATTTTGGCGCACCTCCAATCTCCCAGCTTTACCATCGCCACTTCCCCATTTTTTTTATCAGTTAATTGCCATTTATAGACTAAACCCTAATATTCAAATTTTTCGCCATTCGCATCGTTTTTTCCTTCTTGATGTTCGGTCATTCTTCATCGCCATTTTCTCTGTGACAGTAAGTGATTTTTCTTTCATTTTCTTTCTTTAATTTGGAAAATAAGCTTCAAACAAAATCGTTGTTTGGGACAGCGTTTTCCTACCCTATTGGGCTGGAGATTGGGTTTTGACCAGTTAAGGAAAGTCGTTGTTTCGAACATCGTTTTTGGTGTAAGGGAAATCGCTCTTTGGAGCAGCGATTTTTGTGTGCAGGGGGAGGGAAATCGCTGACTAGCACAACGATTTTGCCTGCAGCGTTTTCTTCATTCAAGCATAACTCAAGTCTATCATACATTTCACAAAAAAAAAAAAAAATCCTATCATACAAATATATATGGATTCCACTCTTATTATTTAATCATGAAAAATCAACCCTATCAACCCAGTTATCTCTTTGTTGCCTTATCTCTTCCTCTTTCTCTTCTTCCCTCTAGGAAGTACAAAAACACTACTCCCTCCGTTCCTAAATGATTTTCCTATTTGGGAAAATCACACATATTAAGAAAAACAGAATCTTGGAGGTGAGTGGGTATTATTTTAATTAGAAATTAGTGGGAAGTAATGATGTTATTGGAATTATGAGAGAGAAAATAATTGATGATATAATAAAATAATCAAAATAAAAATCTGATTTTATTAAGGAGAGAGAAATACATGGAGGGAAAGTTAACCACTTTCCAAATTGGGAAACTTTCCATTTTTGGTTCTAAAAAAAAGGAGGGAATTTTTACAAGTATACAACCATCTAAAAATAGTAGCTTGACTTTGCATTGGCCAAATTTCTTATACATGGATCACTAAATTGAATTATTACAAGTATAATAAAAAAAAAGATGACCTTACAAATTCTAAATCAGCCTATTAAAGCTGATCAGCAATGTAAGCATTATTCCAGTAGCTTAAAACCCACGAACAGCAAGTAACAGTTGCTTAAAACAGAAATCAGAGCACACAAACAGTAGCGTATAATCATCTTCACAGTAACTTCAATTCACAACCTCTTTTGCATCATTAGCCATAATACAATGGCTTCAGACAACGAAGAAGAATTACAGGGGGCTTGGTATTTTGGATCAAACCAATACGATCCACAGTCGAGCTCGGAGTCGGAGGAGGAACCACATGAAAATGATGCAGCAGTACCAAAACAGCAGCCTCGACGTAAGCCAAGGCTTACAAATGAGTTGAGGCATCTCGTATTACATGAAATGTTGTCACTCAAAGTTAGTGACACACTCCCACATGGAACATTTGTTAGAATAGCAAACAAGTATGGGTACACACCAAGAACAATTCGAAACTTATGGAAACGTGCAATTCAAAGCAAAGAAGAAAACAAGCCGTATGTTGTCGATGCCAAGTTCAGAAATTGTGGAAGAAAACGAGTTGAAGTTCAACCCAATGTACTTGAATCAAAACCAATGGGTGAACGTACGTGCATAAGAGACGTTGCAACATGTTTGGACTTGGCACCAACAACGGTTTGGCGATTAATTCAAGGGGGGAGATTAAGGCACATTCAAATCCACTCCACCCTTCATTGACGGATGCAAACAAGGCAAGAAGGGTTGAGTGGATTTTAAGTCTTATTCAAGAAGACACAATTCATCATCATCCAATGTATAAAGCCATGTATGACTTTATACATATTGATGAAAAATGCTTTTACTTAACCAAGAAGACACAAAGAGTTTATTTATCAAATAAGGAAAAAATTCCATATAGGGCGGGTAAGTCGTCAAAATTCATACCGAAAGCCATGTTTTTAGGGGCGGTTGCAAGGTCTAAATGGAATCAACATGGCCAATGCATATTTGATGGGAAAATTGGTATTTTCCCTTTCGTGAATAGAGTTGCAGCACAAAGAAATTCAATCAACCGTCCAAGGGGGTCTATAGAAATTAAACCAATTGAGTCGGTTACTCAAGAGGTTTATAAGACCATGCTAATTGAACAACTAATTCCAGCAATAGTTAGGAAATGGCTAAGTGATGGTCCATCAACAATTTTCATCCAACAAGACAATGCAAGGGTTCACATAACAAATGATGATCCAATTTGGCAACAAAACAATAGGCAAGGGGCTTTAACATTCATTTTAACTCAACAACCACCAAATAGTCCCGATTGTAATATTCTAGATTTAGGTTTTTGTCGGAGCATACAATCACTAATGCATAAGAAAATGCCAAAGAACATGAATGAGTTAATAAAGGCAGTGGAAGATGCATTCGAGGAGTTACATCCAAAGACCTTAACCAATGTTTGGATTTCATTACAACATCATTTAAATGAAATCCTAAAGGTTAAAGGGTCAAACGACTATATTCAACCACATCTTGGGAAAAAGGTGCAAGAAGACAATGGAAGATTAAGATTACAAGTGCGAGTACCATCACAATTGGTTAGGGAATGTGTACGTTTTCTCAACCCAAACAGAAATCAGCTAACCCAACAAACAGAGAATGAAGATGTTGCTAAACACAATCAACAAATTTTAGAAGCATATGATGAAGTAGTGGAAGAAACTCAAAGATAATCAAAAATTAAAGCCCCTCAGTTATTTGCTTGTCATCATTAAAATTAATTCTATGAGACTTAGGAGCAACAAATTGTGAAATGAACATCAAAAAAAAAATCTAAGATCATGCATATGTATTTACTTCATTATATAATGAACAATTCAGTTATTTTGCCCCCTGATTCATCATTAAGGTCTTAAAACCTCTCAGTTATTTCATAAATCAACAACAAATAAAGCAAATGACATTACATGAAACTAAAATTAAATTGATGTGTCCATTGTACACAATTGCTACTCAACCAAGTACTTATAGACAATTTTTCAGATTTTTTAAGCAAATAAAAGCATGAACACATCACAGGGGTTAAAAAAAAATTTTATGCACAGACTTAACCAAAATAAGGACGAAATTAGGGTTAATCAAAACATAGATCCAAAATCAGATAATCAAACATCACCAACATTCAAACAGCAAACATCACCAGCACTCCAACAGATCCAATACCAGTATTTTACAATTAAAGAAAGTCAAAATAAACCTTACAAAAATCATTTACGTTTTTTAGGGTTTTTTTCAGCCCTTGATGCAATAACGTCCTCAGGAGTGTCAGGGACAACCAAATTTTCGTTGTCTTCTTCAATCTTAGATGGAGTTGATGGTATTTCATCAGATGGAGACTCCAAAAAATACTCAAGAACTATTGATGGTAATTCTTCTTCAATAGTAGGAGAAGGAGTAGGATCACGAAACCTAGAAATAGCATCATCCTCAATTGCCTTTTGGTATGAGTCAAGATCTTTTTTGGTCCATCGAACAATTTCATTGGAATATGAGTGTGACCTCCCTTTAATGGAACAAGAACAAAATTCTCCACGTTCACATAAACCGTCATAAAGGTATGATGGTATGGTTGAATCACTCTTAGATTCGTCCTTTTCCATGGACAAACCAAATTCAAAACACTACCAATGGAGGTCGAAGAAAAGGGGTCAAAAACAAAGGGCTACAAAATCAAACTCAACCAAAAATCACAAAACGAACCTCAAAATGAAGAACAAAATCCGATCTACATTTTAGTGCAGTAAAAATGGAGACAAAATGGGTTATGAACAGGGGGTAATGGCTTAGAAAGCCATGGAAGATACTCAAGGAAGAGAGAGAAACCAACGGTTGGTTTTTTTGGAGAAGGAGAAATATAAGAACAGATATAATTACTCACGTCAAGACCGAGGTATAAACAGGAATCCAAAGGGGAATCCTTATTTTTTTAAAGGTAAAATGGGTTATTTAAGGGGTATAAGTGTTAAAAAAACTTTCCATTTTAGGAAAGTATTCCAAAGTGGAAAAACAAATGGAACTACCCGTTATAGTAATGTGGAAAAACAAAAAGGAACGGAGGGAGTATATGTTTCTGGTTTTAATATGAAGTACAAAACTCCAATCAAGTTGAACCAAGGTTTTTGTGTAATGCCAAGGAATCCTAAAACACATCCATTTAAGATTATTTGTGAAATGCTAAACCCATATTCAGCACTCTGGTTTTTTTTAAAAAAAATTGTATTTGGTCAATTTATAGTGTCTACAAACATTTGTGTAATAATAATGACAAGAACAACACATTAGAGTCAAGAAGCCAAGTGTTGTGAACAAAGACGGAAGCCGACATTTTTTCCTTTTTTTCTCTTGCGATTATTTAATATTAATAATCTATTTTCTTCTTTAAATGGTACTTTCTCTGTCAATTTCTATTCTTGGAAGGCCCATCTTTCATTCTCTCCCTCTTTATTGTAAGAAAATCATCATCCTCCATCTTTGTTCCGAGAATTAATAAAATGGGTCTTCAAAATATGTTTCAGTTAATATATTTAATGAACATTTGTAGTTGATATGATGATTAATTTGATTCTTGATTGTTAAAATGAAATGGGTATTGTGTACAATGGAATCTACTTGGACATAAAATATGGTTGCAAAAACAAATTAATGAATATGTTGCAATAATTACAGGTATGAGAGAGAAAGAAAAAAAGTGTTTTCCTCTGAAAATGCAACTGAATCAAATATTTTAAAATAAATAGGAAGAAAACGCTGATGTTGGTAGCTTTTTTTAAATAGTGAAAACGCTTTTCCAAAGAGCGTTTTTGCAATGTAGCTGTTCAAACCCATTTCCCAAAAACAAAAAAACAATTACATAAAAAACAATAATTATTACATTAAAATATGAATTACATATAACACTAAAGACAAATTAAGTGTTGCTAAATCACTTTAGGGTGAAACTTTTAATAAAAAACAATAATTATTACATTAAAATATGAATTAGTGACATTTTTTTGATGCCACTAAATCGAATATCACAAAAAGTTAAATTTGTTGAGTGGACGTAAAATTGTCCATGACCGAAGAGAGATTTAGGTAGGTTAAAACTAACTTGAGTTAGTGAATGTCCCTAATTCTTATCAATCATCATTGCAAAATATAACGACACACTAAATTGTGCTTCTTTAACAGTAATTTTAGAGCTATCCGACGGTATATGAGTGTAATGGTTGAAATGTGTAGATAAAGAATCTTTGTTGATGAACGCATTATTAAGGTTTCTAATCATAGTTAACGATAAAACATTTAATTAGAATAAATAGAATAATTATTTCTAATAATAAAAGTCAAAAAGTTTAATTACAAAATATCCTTTAATAAATTATTATACTACCTCCCATTTACTGACAATAATAAGACGTTTATTTTTTGACACTATTTTTTATTCTTTTTATTTATATTATTATTTTTAATCTGTAAATTAAAATATAGTCTATTGAATTTTTTTTAATTTATCTCAATGCAAAGAGCCAAAGATTATTAATATTTAAATTTTATAGTATTTCGTTATGTATGATAAGAGATGTCAAGTATTGAATAAGTGTATTGAATAACGTAAAAAAGTAAGAAAGTGTCCCATTTTAGTGAATTGAAAGGAGTAATACTTATTAAATTTGGTTTTCCCATCACTCTTACTTAACACAAATTCTACTATCAGACCCTATATTTTTCAATAAGTCTATTAATTAACATATTTTTTTAATTGATCACTATAAGATTATTAGCGAGTATTTCAAGGTCATTTTTGTAAATGTTAATGATTATTTTAAAATTATAAATAAGTACTTTAACACAAATTTTTAGTTGAGACTGTCTCTTTTTAAAACTTCTAAATTTTGACCTAATTGTTTTTTTAAGTAAAGCTTTATTTTTCAAATTTTGAAAACAACACGGGTTTCATTTTTTCTTAAGATAACACGAGTTTCATTTAGTTTGTAGAGTAAATGTTTAATTTTTTCATCATCTCCATCTCTCCATCTTCCTTTTGGACCTTTTTGAACTCTATAAACCAACTATAAGGGGTTAAATTACCACTTAATGAGTTAAAATATAAACTTCAATGTAAGAGGTTAAATTTCAAACTACAAGGGTGTAAAAAACAACTTCAATATCTTAACAAATCAACTTTAATATGATATAGTGTCAACACGAAACAGTTAAACTAACAACTTAAATGATTTAAAAATCGTAGAAAGAAATGATGTTGAAGTGTGCGAAATATCTACATATGACAACATTGTAGATCCGTTGACTAAACTATTGTCTTAAACTAAGCATGAGAAGCATTTGTCTGAGATGGGAGATGGACATCAAACTCATTATAGAATAAGTTTAGAGGTCGAATATATATGAGATATATTTGATATGTCACATTTATAGTGTTTTTAATGTAATGTAAGTTTTATGATTATCTAATAAAGTTTCGAACTTATTTACTTAGTTTTGGTTTAGAATTAAGTAAAGTCCAATTATAATCTATAAAGTCTATATGGCTGGGTTGTTGGATGTGATCTGACAAATGAACCCTATAATGTGAACTAGAGAGCTTAGATTAGTTTAGGTCCCTGGCAACGTAGTTGAGTTGGACGCCAATTACATATAATGGTCAGAATGTTGTTGATTGATGATCGCGTTCATAGATCATAGAGACATTGGACGTCGAGTCAATCACATTGATAGAGGTTGAGTATCTTTATTTGGACTGCTTTTGAGTATTTTTTTTAAGAACGCTAGCGTCATAAGAATATTTCAAATTGACTTATAAATAGAATTCTTAGACCTGAGTTTCTCACTGACTTCATATGTGAGAATCATTGTTCTTTGATGCAGTCTAACGTCATGCCGTAAAAGGGGCTATAAGGGTTATACTCGGAAATTTTATGAATCACATAGCGAATAGAGGAGGGACAAGATGAATTGCCATACCCTTTTGGGGTTAAGAGTCTCAGGCCTCTCGGAGAGTTGGAACTGTTGTGCTTACCTTATGTTTTATTAAGCCTTAAGTTGATAAAGGATTTGAGATTTACAACTTGTTGCAGCAAGTGGGAGTTAGTGGAAGGAGTCCTACAATTCTAATAGACTTGTTTCTTGAACAAGTGGGAGATTGTTAGAAATGTTCAATCATCAAGTGAATATTTTGTAAGTCGTTTAACGTAATTAAGTCAATATACAACGAGACGTTAATTTATTTTATATTGAGTAACGTTTATGTTTTACTAGAGACCAATAAACGTCATAGGACTATTATTTGATAATTTTCCGAGCTTAATGTCACTAATCCTATTAGGTCACACTATATCAATGTGAGACCATTTGGTGTGTTTGGACGTATATAAGTCTTGATTCATGCGACTAACTTAGTAAGACTAGATATTAGTCATAATTCTCAATTTAATATAATGGTTATATTGAGTTTTGTAAGCCTTACCATTATTTCTCATTAAGTGATGGAGTTTATGAGAATTTTTTTAAAAGAAAAAAATAATAGTTTTTTTTTTCTTAACTCATACATTAATATATCTTTGCATATTAAGTAATATATAAGCTATACTGTGGAGGGTGAAAGAGTGATTCTATGATTCTTTTCATATGTATTGATATATGAGTTTTTGATTATATGCAATGAATGCTAATTTTGATCGGCTAATTAGAGAAAAGAGAGAGGGGTTATATACAAGAGTTCTATACACACAAAATTAGTTTAAGAATTGTTCTTAAACATCGTACTAGTATATGAGGTCTCGCAAGACGTTGTTGGTGGACTACACTAGAGGAACTTCATTTGCGGATCTTGTCTCGTGGTTATATTTTGCTAGTGGATTCACACTACAAAGGTAAAATTTTTCATCACAATATTTTTTTGTTTCATTTCATGTCAATAATTGGATCTTGGGAAACTTTTAGTTTTCCGCATGTTAAAAGTTAGCACTAATAGAACCCTACACTTTTTTCCTTTGATAATCTCCTTTTTTTCCCATTAAAAATTAATTGATTCAAAAGAACAACGAGGATTGGTTCGAAATCTCAAACGTAAAAAAGGAAGATCAAAGGAAGAGAATAGAGGATCGAGATTAAGGAGTAGATTAATGAAATAAAACCAGGAAAAAGCACTGAATCGGAGCATATATGAGTAAAATTCGAAATGAGGGAGTAGATTAATGAAATTAATATCAATTAAAGAACTTACCAGTTGATTGATGAGTAATGCTACATTGAAGTTCTGATTGAGTGTTGATGGGTGTCTTCCATAAATTGTGAGAGAGATCATCAAATGAGAGTGGAGGGAAAGAAAAAATAAAGGAAATAAAACATTTCAAAGCTTTAAAATGATGTCACGTACAATTCACGTGTAAAGTCAAAGACTCACTTAACAGTCAACTAACTGATTTAACTTTTAGTCTTTTGGAAACGTTTATGTCATATAAGGTAGTTTTTGGCAAAATAAAATTAGATTAGGATGTGTTTGGGAACACACATTTCATTTCAAATTGTGGATTTCAATTATGAAATCATAATGAAGAATTTGAGAATGATAAGGATTGAGGTGTCATTCTCAAATCCTCACTTTAATGAATTACATTTATAACATTAGTGGATTTGACTCAAATCTAAATTTAAATTCTTGTTATTTGCCAAACACTAATTTAAGTCAAATCCATATTTGCAAATTAAATTATCATTACTAAACATACTATTAGGTAATTCTTTTGCAAAAGGTGCTATAGATTAGTTGTTTTGTGTAATTTTTCCTTTTTTTAATGGGGTCCCTCGTTTTAAGGTACGCTTGCCAATAGGTGGTACGGTGAAGAGGATGAGGGTCACGAGGGTTAGGCACCACGACTAAAGTTATTAGGTGGTACCCTTTAAAATGGTTACCATAAAAATTAAATTTTTTCTTAGAAAGTTAGGGAAAAAAAATAGGGACCACAACAGATAAAAAAAGTATTTTATAAAGTTATTCGGAAACATATGAGGAATATATGAATAATAAATGTTAAAATAAAGTTAGAAAAAGTAATCTACGGAACATAAATATTATTTGAACTGAATTATATTTAAGATAAATGAGGATTTGTTTTATATGGGTATTTCGAAACAAATAACCTTCTTTAAATTGCATATATTATGAAAGTAAAATTTTAATAAAAATGATATAAAAAATTTGAACTGAATTATATTTTAGATAAAGTCTGTAAAAGTAGACTAAATGGAGTATAACTAAAACAAAAAACACTTACATCATCCACCCCCAAAACTATTGAGGTGACACCTTGTGAATAAAAAATTTCCCTCCAATTGATTAAGATGATGTCATCCTAATTTTTAAATTAACCTTATGAATTGTATTGGAAATAATCAAAACTTTGAAAATTGGAGTATTTACAATGTAATTGTTCAAAAATGACTATGTGCATTGGAAGAGACAATTGGTAGCTTCTTGCCTTTCCATCTATAATTATTTGTAATTGTTCATCTCTTCTTACAATAGTATTCATCCCTGTTCCACTTGGAGCATTTACAATTGTTGAATAGTATATTTTTCAAGAATGACTATGTGCATTGGAAGGGACAATTGGTAGCTTCTTGCCTTTCCAACTACAATTATTTGTAATTGTTCAAGCTTCCACCCTATATTTATATATACATGTAATTAACACTTGATTATTTACACATAACAAATTGAATTAGTAAGTAAAAATATTATAAGCTATCCTTTTCCTTGAAAAATGACAGCATACAATTATATTGAAGAAATAACACCCCTCAATGAGTCGATGGTTATTAAGATTAGAATAATACGATTGTGGAAGCCTCCAAGTTATGATGATCCAAGTGTAGATGGTAGTATCGAAATGGTATTTTTAGATGAAAAGGTGTGTTTCGTTGATTTCTATTTATTTTTAAGCTACATGTTATTATTATGTAATAAAAGAATAATACTTTAAAGTGTACTTTATGGGACAAATATGCTGAAGAGGCTTCAAACTATGTAGGAGATACTACATATGGGATTTATCGTTTTAATTATTCAATTTGCAAAAATAAAGGAATGGAGAGGCGAACTAAATTTGTCAAACTTTCTATTTTTGACAAGATTGTTCTTTGATGATCAACAAATTGAAGAAATACAGTTACTTAAGAATAAAATAGGTTATTTCATTGATTTTTATTGTCATTTATTTAATTACTATTCTTTTATTTCTTTGTGACATGTAATTTTATTAAAGAATAATTTAATGATTGCAGATTAAACGAATCTTCATTGTCCTCTTCTATTTTGCTATTATATGCAATTATTAATTCAAATAAATTGAATAACTAATAATTAATAATTTATATTCTTTATTTTTTAATTATTATAAAAAACAAAAAATGAAGAAAATCGTGCATCGCACGGGGATTATCTAGTTATTTTTAGAAAGTAAAAGTCTTACTCTTGGTAGGAAGGCTTGTTGGCCTACAACTAGTGATGGCCACGGTCCGAGTTGGCCCGGAACCGAACCGGTGCCGAACCGCTTGAAACTGGTCCCGGAACCGGAACGTTCGCGACAGGTTCCGAACCGGTCCCGAACTGCGAAACCGTGAACCCGCCGGAAAAAATTTGCCGGAACCGTGGAACCGCCGAAAAAAACCGTTGGAACCGGACCAAAGAACCGCGGGCCGGTTCACCCGGCCCAACGGTTCCAGAACCGGAACCGGACGGTTCTTGTGGCCCAACGGTTCCTTGGAACCGGAACCGGAACCGGACCCGGAACCGGGCGGTTCTTTTGGTCCAACGGTTCTTTGGAACCAGTCAAACTAGCCGTTTATTACCGTTATATTTCCGTTGCAAATTTCCCTATAAATTCACATCGAATTCAATTCTTCCAATTCACAACTCATCTCTTCTCCTACTCTCTCTACTTACTCTCTCTACTTAATTACTTAATTACGCAATTATTCTCTTAATTACATAATTAGTCTTCTAATTATTTCTTAAGTACATAATTATTCTTTAATTATTCCTTAATTAAATAATTATTTTTTTTAATCATTTATTAATTTCTTTATTACATTACTATTACAATATTATCATGTCTTCTTTTTTGAAAAAAGCCACTAAAAAAGTCACTAAAGTGGCAAAATCTTTGGGAGGTTCTTCTAGCTCCAAAAGAAAGGCCACTTCAACTCCGTCGATATCAACAACACCTTCGGTTAGTAATTATGAACCGAATTATCCAGAAGGGTACGAGCCATACGACCAAGAATTACATGATTATGCGGAACATGTAGAAAGAGAAATACAAATTGAAGATGAAGAAGAAACACAACAAGAAGAAACACAACAAGAAGAAGAAGAAGAAGAAGAAGAAGAAGAAGAAGAACCAACGACCCCTATCGGGATACTTAGATCTCGACAATCATCAACAAGATCAGTTGAAGAAGCACAACAACAACAACAAAGACAAGCTCGTGGTAAACGAGTCAATTTCCTAAGTATCGGTTAGTTTTTTAAGTTTATTCTTCAAATTGATTAAATTTTAAATTATTATTTATTTATATATTGTGGCATTTTAATAATGTTTTTATATTTATATTTAGATGAAAATGTAGCAGTAAGACAACCTTTTCCGGCAATGCCACCTCCTAGTGGTAGAGCTGTTTCACATGTGTGGTCGTATTTTACAAAAGAACCAACCGACAACCCGGATGTTTTCTTATGCACTTGTCAAATTTGTGAAAGTCAAGGAGTAAAGCCCTTAGTTTCTTACAATTTTACAAAAGGTAAATACTTTTTAAGTTTTTATACATGATATTTTATATTTTGTAAATCAAAAATATTAGAATGTATTAAAAATTCATTTATTGTGTTTTGTGAATACGTGTTAGGTGGTGGTACGGGATCTTTCAACAAACATTTGGCAAAAAAACATGGAATCACAAAAGAAACTCATGCAGCAAGCGGCAGCGGGACCACAAGTGGAAGCGGACAACAATGGGCAACGGACTTCCCCGGCGGACCCGAAGGTGTGCCTTTTAAATATAATCGTAATGAAATGATTGATGAATTTTCCAAATATGTAATTGGTGATGAGTTACCTTTTAACCACGGTGAAAGTAAGAGATACGAATACTTCAATAGAAAATCTTTACAACCACAATATAGAGCAATCCCTAGGAATACTCTTAAACGACGAACCATTAAATTATATGAATCAAAACGCTATGAATTAGTACAAATGTTTAAATCTTTTAATGGTAGAGTTAGCATAACAACCGATATTTGGTTAGCTCCCCCACATTTAGAGTCTTATATGTGTGTAACAGCACATTGGATAGACCGTAATTGGTGTATTCAAAAAAGAATAATTGCATTTGAGTTAATGCCTGAAAAACATACGGGTGAAAACATAAAATATAGACTAATGAAAATATGTAAAGAATGGAACTTATTAGATAAGATATTTAGTTGTTCTATCGATAATACATCCGCAAATATCAAATGCATCGAACTTTTATATAACGAACCCGCTTTTACTTGTATCCTAGGAGGTAGTTTGTTACATATACGTTGTTGTGCTCATATTGTTAATTTGTCTTGTCAAGTAGGTATTAAAAACCTAAGTGATTTATTAGGTCCCATAAGACACATAGTGAAGTGGCTTAGATTAGGACAAGTAAAAAGAAGATATAAACAATTATGTGCCCATTATCAACTTAAAAAAGTATATTGGTCTTTAGACACCCCTACACGTTGGGGTTCGACCCATGATTTGTTAAAGAAGGCTATTACTTATCGTCCGGTTATAACACAATTGTATAGTGAGTTTACGGATAGCCGTATAAGTGATGAAACTTGGGAACTAGCTATAGGCGTACAGAAATTATTAGAAGCGTATGACCACGCAACTAAGATTTTTTCATATGTTTACGAACCAAACATTCACTTAGTGATAAGTGAATGTGTTACTATGTTTTATCATCCTCTTACATATTCTCATGATGATACTAACGTTTATTTAAAGCCGATTCTTGCAGAAATGATGGAAAAGTGGAAGACATATTTTACTGATTTCCCTTATATTTATGGAATTGCGACAATATTAGATCCGTGTTTTAAGACGGAAGCCTTAAGTAAAATTATAGGATTTTACTACCAAGCATTAGATCGCCCGCCTACTGATGTACATAATTATGTAGGAAATTGTAAAAAGCTTTTAGCGGACCTTTATGATCATTATTCTAGTATATATAACTCGAGTCGCGATACGTCTAGGCGTGCTAGCGTCTCGGCACGTCCCGATTATTATAATCCCATAATAGCTAACATAATAAGTCGAGATGATAGTTTTGTAGGATCATCTTCTTCCTTCCCCTCCGCTTCATATTTAGAATTAGATAATTATCTTAAACATCACTTTGAAATCGACCAAATTAATTATGATATTTTAGAATGGTGGAAAGAAAAATCAATAAAATATCCCATATTATCGAGAATTGCAAAGGATATCCTTGCAATTCCTGCTTCTACTATTGCGTCGGAGTCTGCTTTTAGTGCAGGTAAAAGAGTTTTGGACGAAAAGAGATCTCTTCTTGCTCCACATAGTATTCAAATATGTGTTTGCAAATAAGATTGGGATCAAGCGGAGGTCCGAATGCAAGGACTCAAGAACGATGATGATCAAGAGGAAGATGATCCATGGATGATGATGGATATGTCTGCATCATCGCCGGGAGGAGAGTCGGCGGAAGCATCCAACCAACCAAATGATGACGATGACGAATAGGATCACAAATACGGAATATCGGACCACGACATTCAACAATTAAATATAAAAGGTACGACAAAGAACTACGTGGGCTTTGATTCCTTCGGGATACGTAGGCAGCTTAGTATTTCTTCGGGTCAGGTTCCAGATGGAACCGGAACGGAACCGGCCCAACCCGGACCGTGGCCATCACTACCTACAACTAATTATTAAGAATAATTAGTAAGCGTAATTGAATGACTAGTCATTTTCTTTTTATTAACAGGGAAAAAGCATAGGAAAAGTTTATAACTGTCAAACTATTTAAAATGACTATATTATTTATTGACTATTAATGGTCGGGTATCGTAATTACTAAAAAATATATATAACACCAAGTATTGGTAAAAAGAGTTAGGTATAAAAGGATTTTCTATTGTTATCGGATTTTATTCAAAGAAATTAGTTTAATTTTATTATATCAAAAGGACAAATAATAATGAACGTGAATCAAACGGAATTTGTATTAGGATGGTTTGACCCATATCGATAAATTAAATATTGTATGCACACTTTATAAGTCATTAGAGTTTTTCCTTCCATTGAATATGGTTTGAGAATATCTCTTCGTATAAAAAGTGTGTGCATATAGTGTCTCCGATCCCGATTTTACACTTACATTCACAAAAAGTTTAGCCCAATGTAACATGGTATTTGAATTGAATGTTCGATTAAAAACTAAGTGGTTGGTCCAAGTACCAAATGACGTACCTACCCTTAATGATTTATCACAAAGATGTTGCACACTTTATAAGTCATTAAAACTTTTCTCCCATCGTCTTATGCTTTTGGGATGATATCTCATTAGCTTATGAAGTATGTGTATTCTTATTATATGTTAACGTTCACAATAAATCCAACCCATTTTAATAGTCTGCGGTCAAAATATAGAGAAAAAAATATATATATTGAGAAAAAAAATTGAGCTGCAAGGTGTAGGAGTCGCTCAATCGTGTCCTTAGGTTATCTGATGGCTTTATTCGTTTTTCCTTTTTTTTTTTAAGATCAAGGGGAAGGCTATTATTAAGATGGAAAATCAGAAATTACAAAGTTTAAGGTCCAAGAAGGACTCTCGTTTAGCCAAACCCTAGAACAAACATTGGCCGCAACCCATTTTGCTAACACATGAGCAACATTATTAGCTTCCCGAAAACAAAAGCTAAAAGAAAGATCAGAGACATTCGACATATGGTGACAAACGTTGTTGATTAAGACTTGGTTGTAGAGGTTACGAGTGATATTTCCTTGAAGTGCTTTAACCACGATCTGAGCATCTCCTTCCACAATCACCTTGCACCAGTTATTTTCTTTAACCATTGCAGCCGCCCATTTGAAGCCATAAATTTCAACACACTCCGCCTCTACAGCAGGCCAAGAAGACTTCGCAGCTGTAAGGATGACTGCCCCATCAGAATCTCGAACTACAAGCCCCAAACCTATCCTGTCCGCCTGTTTGTTTAAAGCAGCATCAACATTGATCTTTAGAAACCCGGCTGGAGGGGGAGACCATTTCATGTTAGCTCTCTTCTCCACAGTCCCCATACTCGGCTTATTAGCTTTTTGATAATCAGTGAGAATATCAAAAGCTCGTTTATAGCATAATTTAGGAGCCACATAAATTTTATCAAAGAGGAGCTCATTTGTTGCACACCAAATCTGCCATATACAAACGCCAAAAAACTCGCTTTCCTGCTGTTTTCTGTTATCCATAATGCCTCCAAACCAGTCTCGGATAGATTGATATAATGGAATATCATTAACATGCATCGATAGTTCCCATACCTTACGAGCCCATTGACAATCCTTCAAAACATGAGAGCTTGTTTCAAGGCAGCCGCAGCGTTGACAAGTCTCCACATTATCAATGCCTTTACGTTTAAGATTCATACCATGAGGAAGAATATCCCACATTGCTCTCCAAAGGAAGATTTTTTCCTTGGGGGGAATATTAAGCTTCCACAGGTGGTCCCAAATCTGATCATTGTCACTCGTACTCGGCAAATTGTTTTGAGCTTTGAAGGCGAGTTTATAAGCGTCACCAACCTTGAAAACACCATCCACACTTGCTGCCCAAATCCGTTCGTCACTTCCTCCATGTTCACAAATTGGTATCTGCATAATCCTTTCAACATCAATAGGAAGAAACACATTATTAAGAATATCCAACCGCCAGGAGTGGTTCTCATAGTCAACGAGAGCATCAACAGTAGCATTATCCTCAAGGATTCTTTTGGGAGAGATAATCTTGCCGGATCCATCCCCTCCAATCCAAGCGTCGGACCATATTTTCACATCTTTGCCATTACCAATGCGCCACCTCGTGCCCAGTTCCAAAAGAGAGCGAGAACTCCAAATGCTCCTCCACGCATAGCTAGGGTTAAATCTTACACTAGACTCCCAAATTGAGGATGAGGGAAAATATTTGGCTTTAAGGGATTTAGCCAAAAGGGTTTGAGGATGTGTAGGGATTTCGCCAAGAGTGCACTATTAAACAGGGCTAGATCACGGAAACTAAGGCCCCTTTCACTTTTCGGACTACACAAGACCTTCCAGGCCTTCCATGAAATACCTCTACTCGAAGAAGTACCCCACCAGAAAAGACGAATGATTTTCTCAACCTCAGAACAAAAAGATGTGGGAAGTTTGAAGCAGCTCATCGCATAATTTGGAATAGCTTGTGCTACAGCTTTAATTAAGATCTCCTTTCCAGCTTTTGAGAGAAGCTTCTCCTTCCAACCCTGAAGCTTCTTCCAAATACGATCTCTGATTCCAGTAAAGGACACCTTTTTTGAACGGTCGAAAAGCGTAGGGAGTCCCAAATATTTGTCGTGACTGAGGACTTCCTTGAAACCCAGGGCATTACTCACACTCCTTTTATTCTCATGATTGAGCCCTTTACTAAACGAGACCTCGCTTTTATCAAAGTTGATTACTTGGCCAGAAAGTAACACATAACGCCTAAGGATGCTTAAAATTTCCTCCGCTTCCCGCACATTAGCCCTAGCAAAAACAAGGCTATCATCTGCAAAAAACAAGTGTGATATAATTGGAGCATTACGAGACACAGAAACCCCATGAAGTAAACCAGCCGAATGAGCCTCTTTAATCAACGCCCCAAATCCTTCAGCACCCAGAAGAAACATGTAGGGGGGATAAAGGGTCTCCTTAACGAAGACCACGTTTGGGAATAAGCATATCAGTCGCCTCACCATTAACCAAAAAAGAGATGTAACCGAAGTAACACATTTCATCACCCTGTCAATCCATAAAGCAGGGAACCCCATTTTAATCATGACCATAGCAAGAAAATCCCATTCCATACGATCATAGGCCTTGCTCATGTCCAACTTTAATGCCATCGAGCCTCTTTTCTTCGCGTGATTGGTTTTCATAACATGGAAAACTTCGGAGGACAGCAGAATATTATCAGTAATCAGACGCCCCGGAACAAAAGCACTCTGATTTTCATCAATAATCAGAGGGAGAATGACCTTAAGTCTATTAGCCAGAACCTTGGAAATAAGCTTATAAGAAACATTGCAAAGACTAATAGGACGCAGGTCAGTCATCTTGGTGGGACTCTTAACTTTTGGAATGAGAACAACATGATTATGATTTAACCCCTTCGGCATGGACCCATGATTCAGAAAACCCAACACAATATCACAAATATCATCACCAACTAAATGCCAGAACTTTTTGTAAAAAAGAGCGGGAAAACCATCGGGACCAGGG
The DNA here is from genome assembly GCA_019425755.1 of Amaranthus cruentus. Classification (NCBI taxonomy): domain Eukaryota; kingdom Viridiplantae; phylum Streptophyta; class Magnoliopsida; order Caryophyllales; family Amaranthaceae; genus Amaranthus; species Amaranthus cruentus. The sequence goes on from CM033459.1 coordinate 15,267,382, forward strand.
GACTTACAAGGGTGCATGTCAGCTAGAGCTCTTTCAACTTCTTCTCTGATATACGGACACAAAAGATGATCATGCATGGACTGAGATATCCTGTTATCAATAAAGCTCACATCTTCCAAGCCAATCTCACACCTAGAAGAGTCAAAGAGATTAGAAAAGTAATCAATCACAACGTTCTTCATACTTTCCCGATCTTTGATTTTAGCACCAGTACTATCTTCAAGGTATTTGAGCTTGTTCCTCCTTCTTCTGTTCGAAATCTTAGAATGAAAATAAGCAGTATTTTTGTCACCATCTCGGAGAACAAAGGGACGACAACGCTGCCAAGCAGCCGTTTCTTGCTGTTGTCTAAGACTCCGAAGTTCATTCTCCACTCTCCTATACTCCTCGATCCCTGCGGCCGAAGGATGCATTTTCCTGACTTTCTTGAGACGTTTGAGAAGCCAACCCATTCTGCTGTATTTATCCATATAGACATCCTTATTCCATTTTCTAAGATAAGAACTACACTCTTCAATAACATTCTGCCACTGGGGACCATGTTTGTCCTTGGAGTCCTTCCAAAAAGTACTCAGCTGTTGCTCAAAATTATCATGATATATCCACCGGGCTTCGAACCTGAAAAGGCGTTGGTCCTCACGCATTCTATCCAGCAACGAATCCTCAGAGCACCCATTGAAATTTATAGTAATGGGATAGTGGTCAGAGGAGTCCCATATGATGTTTTAAACGTACGCCGAAGGGAATAAGCTTTTCCAACTTTGCGTAGCAACAAAACGATCAAGCCGTTCCTCAATGAAACCCTCTGTTCTTTTATTACTCCACGTGAAATGGTGCCCATTTGCTCCAAGGTCCACGAGACCGTTCCGATCCAAGCAATTACGAAAAGAGTAAAGACTATTGAAGTCGCATGGTGAGCCCCCATTTTTTTCAGCTTCAAGAAGGATTTCGTTGAAGTCCCCTCCAACAATCCATGGAGTATCATTCCCATAGCCCAGCTTATCGATCATCTCCCAAGATTTGTGCTTTAGATTACTATCCGGCCACCCGTAGACGCCCGTCAATCTCCATTCACACCCATTATTATCACGCATCAGAGTATTTATGAAATGGTTGTCAGACCCCATAATTCTCACATCAAACTCATTATTCCACATCAAACATAAACCACCAGCTCTCCCATCTGCTTCAACACAAAAGTAGTTATCAAACTGAAGGCGACACTGAATCATTTTCATCTCAGACGAATTTCTTTTTGTTTCACTGAGAAAGATTAACTTAGGGGAGAACTTACGCACTGAGGAATAGAGCGAGTTTACTGATGAGGCGCTCCCAAGACCTCGACAGTTCCAAAATAAGGCACCAATCATTTAAACTGGAGAGCCCATGTCGTGGGGCCCGCCACGTTTTCAGAGATAGCAGCTTGTTCATGATCGACCTCCATCGGAATATTCCTCCTCTTAAAATCCCCTCTAAGCTCATCATCAAACATCTGTGCATCAACATAACTCGTTTCAGTATTTCTTTTTTCCCCCACCGGAGGTGGAGTAAAATCATAATCCCCCGAACAAGAAGGCTTCCTTGCTAGTTTCTTCCACTTTTGAACTCTCCTCTTAGTAGCTGAACCCTGTTGTGGATGGACAGAATTGCTAGGGTCAACCAAATTGGTGGGGTCAGGAGCTTCACAATGGGTGTACGTCTCATCCAAGCCCGCATGACTATTAGTTTTTTCACCTACCTGCACCTTATTCTTTTGTACAGAAGCCTCTGTACCATCAGGTTTCAAGGGACCATGTGATATAGCAGCCTCAATAATCGGGTTTTCAGTAGGCCCCTCCCTAGTATCATTAAGATCAATAGCAACCTTACCCAGCAAAGATGTAACCGAATTTATAACCTCAGTGGGATGATTTTGTTTTACTTTACTAGAAAAGTTTTTTGAGAAGAAAAGTTTTCTACTGCAAGATTTACTTTTGGTCTCCCCCTCCATATTGCCAGTAACTTTCATCGGTCTCCATGGCGAAGCTTTTAACCAAACACTGTAATTTTTCACCGGGGAACTCTCGCCGAACACCTCCTTTCATTCGTTGGACCCATGCCCAATTTTTCCACAGTAGTAACACATAAGGGGTAGTTTTTCATTTTTAACAAGGCATTGGCAAACCTCTCTTCCACGTATTTTAATGGCTACATGTTTTTTCAACGGTTTTCGCACATCCAGGTTAACTCTAAGTCTGAGAGATTTCTCCATACCAAAATTTTTAGATTTATCCATCTCAATATAATCACCTACTTTGTCACCTAGCATATGAGCATTCAGTTCATTAGATCTACCTCTAAAAGGGATATCATAGATTCTTACCCATATAGGAAGCGTGTAGAACTACAACTCAGAAGGCTTGATGGCAGAATCCATGTCGGACAAAAGGAGAGCAACTTTGTCAAAATGCCAAGGTTGACCCGCTAACACTTTCTCTTTATCGCGCCAATGGTAGAAATGGAATTGATATAAATTCCTACCAATCATATTGATATCGACACCATGATTCGTAACCCAAACATTCTTAATTGTTGTCATGAACGCGGTAGGGTTGAGGGAGCGCTCTGACCACAATTTACCCACAAGACCCAGAGAGATACGGTCGTCCGCTTCCTCATTTCCTTCATCCACCCACTCAGAAATTTCATCATCCACTATATCTTCAAGAGCCTCCATAGAATCAGAGGACTGATGTAATTTCGATCCATTATCAGGACCCTTATAAAGATTAGGGTTCGGTACAAACTTAGAATTTTCGTTAAGATCAAGAGAAGAAATGATGGCCTGATGGTCCCCATTCGTCCCATACGCAATAGGGATTGATTGCATCGATAAAAGACAAGAAAGGACAAGAAAAGACAAGGAAAGAAGAGACAAGAAGACAAGAAAAGTACTGAGAAAGACGACAAAACTCTTAGAAGGAGACAAAACTAGGACAAAACCTAGAAAAAACCCTAACCCTAGAGAGAGAAGCTCTAACTCTAGAGAGGGAGTCAAGAATTTAGGAAATGGATAACTGTCCCGTTTTTCCTTTTTGTTTGCTCACAAGTTTTTGTGTTTTGTTTGAGTCAAATAACTTTGTCTTACTTTGTGGTATATTTTTTTCCTTTGTATAGGAAAAGTGAGATCGTGATACTTGTTTTTGAAGGTAAGCATTATTTTCATATTAATTAGTTGTGGCCACGTGCTTCGCACGCGGTCCCGCAAAATATACTTTCAGGTCTCATGGTTACATGCAATAAACTTTTGTAAAAACCATAGCATAAGAAAATTTTTTGTGTTGAATGTAGGTAGGATTGGATAATAGCGCTGGTTCTAAGACATGTATTAGTATGAGAAGACATTTTATTGACAACTATGCTTTTATTGACAATTTTAAGATGCATTAGACCAATCTTTTGAGTTGTTCAAGCATTCAAAAGAGCTATACATAGCTGCAAATTAAAAGTGTAACTACCACACATATGAGCTATATCTGCAAATTACAAGTGTACCTAATCGATCCACCAATGGACATATTTTGGGCATAATCATATGAGTCAAACATTTTCAAGTTCAGAAGATGAATAATCATATGATTCAACTGTTAGAAATGTTCAATAATCAAGTAAATATTTTGTAAGTCGTTTAACGTAATTATGTCAGTATACAACGAGACGTTATTTTAGTCGATAATGAGTAACGTTTATGTTTTACTAGAGACCAATAAACGTCTCTGAACCGTTATTTGATGATGCAACGAGCTTAATGTCGCTAGTCCTATTGGGTCACATTATATCAATGTGTGAGACCGTTTTGTGTGTTTGAACTTATATAAGTCTAGGTTCATGTGACTAATCTAGTTGGACTAGATAAATAGTCATAATTCTATTATTTAATATAATGGTTATATGAAGCAAGTTTGTAACTCCTATCTTTATTCTTATTAAGTGGTAGACTTAAGAAGAACATTAATCCTCATGATAATTAAAAATATTAAAAACCATAAAAGCGCTATTGAATAGGTGGAGTAAATTAAGCAAAACTTCTCAATAAGGATATGCATAACGGTTTTGATTGATATTCATTTGGAAGCTATATAAGATAGCTTATAAAGTGAAGAGTGAAAGATATATAAAAAGGATTAGAGATACATGGTTTTGCATATATGCCGTGGGTTTTTGTCTAGTAAAAATTGAGAGTAATTGTGAGTCATAATACAAGAGTTGTATACACACAAAATTAGTTTAAGAATTGTTCTTAAACATCGTACTAGTATACGAGGTCTCGCAAGACGTTGTGGGTGGACTACACTAGAGGAACTTCATTTGCGGTTCTTGTCTCGTGGTTACATTTTGGTAGTGGATTCACGCCACAAAGGTATAATTTTTGTTCCGATATTTATTTGTTTCATCTCATGTCAATAATTGAGTCTTGGGAAGGTTTTATTTTCCGCATGTTAAAAGTTAACATTACTAGAACCCTACAGTGGTATCAGTTTCCTCTTTTATTGATATGTTTTGGGCATATACATATTGGTTATATATACATAATATATATGAATTTTTTATTTACACATGATAATTTTGAATTTGCATGATAAAGTTAAGAACTTTAGGGGAGGGTACTAAAATCGTTTTAGTTATAAAGTTTTGAACTTTATTTATCAAAATTATTTTTTTTTATTTTGATTCCTCCAGTTGTCAATTTAATTATTTTAATATATCAATTTTAATTAAAGTGTTTGATTAAATTTTGATATTTAAAATAATTATTAAAAATTGAGAATGTGATTCATTTGGCATTTCTACATAAGATATTTAATTAGTTATGATGTATTTTTTTTTGTTAATCGTTAATATCATTACAGAAAATTTTTTACTTACGTGTTTGGTAAATTATTTATCATAATATGATTGACATACATTAAGTGACTTGGGATTTTGATTCTCTTTTGTTGATTTTGACCTTGATTAGATTAGTAATCTAATGGGAAAAGTATTATTAATTTTAATAATTATAAGCTCACTTATTTTAATGGAGATTATTTTAAGTGGGAGGTTTATTTTTGCTTAAGAGAAGTAAAAATAATTTATTTGATTGATTATGAATCAATTAAAATTCATGCAAATTGAAATTGAATAATGTGATTATTTATCATGTTTATTTTAAAAAAATAAGATTATATATGTATTTCATGTTTTTTTTAAAGATTTTTTTTAAATATTATATTGCATGGGCCACTTACAAATAGTAAGTGGGTGAATGATAATTGTTATACAGGTTATGGCAACTAGTATGGCCCAATTAGGATAGATTATACGGTTTGCACACCGTTATTTTTGAATGTAATTAAATACGATCTACAAATCGTTTATTTTGAATGTAATAGTTAAATAGTTTATTTTTACATTTCAAAGTTATTACTATTATGTATGTATCCATGGAGTTGAAGACCAAAAAGAATAAGATTCAAGTGGTGTTCAAAAGATGGGCCTTGAAGATTAGATTTTCAAGAGTTTTGGGGTCATACTAGGAACCTTATATATGCATTATTTTATTGTTTTATTATTTTGCTATATTGCTTGATGATACATGCTTGGTTGTTAAGTTTATTGATTCAAATAATTAAAGTTCACTTTTAATTGGGTTAATAAAAACAACCATAGTCCCTAATAATATTGAGTTGTAATGCTATTCCATTTAGTAACACTATGAAGCTTTAGATCGTTAATTAGGTAGGTTTCGCCAAAGCGAGGTGCCTATTAATTATCCTAAGATAAGTGGTTGGTGAAAAGTGGTTTAACTCAACTAAGTAGGTCAAGAAAAGTTGACACTTAGAGGCATAGGGTAATAGTAGTTAAAGAGTTATCTTATTACCAACCAAGAATTATTATGAATAATTAAGACATAGTTTTTTTACCTATAACCATTAACTTTGGGTGACAAGCCAAAGCTTGCTTAGGGTTAATGGAAGTGGGGTCTTGGAATCACTAAATTAAGAGGGACATTTAATTTAATTTAATTTGGTGGAATGAATTTCTTTTAAATTTGTTTAAAAATTATTCATTCATGATAATCATAGAATTCTTACACTTTGAATTATTTCATTTGTAGATGGCTAATAATTTGAACAATAACGCATTCTCTAATTTTGGTTTACGGTCAATACTCGAAAAGGAAAAACTTAATGGAAACAACTTCCTTGATTGGTCAAGGAATTTGAGAGTTGTTCTCAAACATGAGCGAAAACTGGACGTTCTTGAAACTCCGATTCCTTATGAACCTGCACTTAATGCATCTGATGAGGACCGGCAGGCTTATGAAGCTGCCCTTGAAAGGTCTTTAGATGTCACATGCTTTATGTTGGCATCCATGGTTCCTGAATTGCAAAAACAATTCGAGGAAATGGAAGCCTATGACATCCTTGATAAGCTCCAAGCTATGTTTGGGAAACACGCTAGAACTGAACGTTTTGAGACTGTCAAGGCTATACTAGATAGCCAACTCAAAAAAGGCGATCCTGTTGGTTCCCATGTTCTCAAAATGAAGAGTCATTTTGAAAATTTGGAACGCCTTGGTGTTGAGTTTGGTGAAGAACTCGCCGTTGACATCATACTGCATTCCTTACATGATGGTTTTAACAATTTTATTCAAAATTTCAATATGAATTCACTTGAAAAAAAAATCAATGAGTTGCTTGGTATGCTCAAAATGCTGAGTAGACTATTCCCACTGAACCAAAGAAAGAGGTTCTTATGGTTCAGAAAAGGAAGAATGTCTTCAAGAAAAAGGGAATGTCACAGAAGCAAGTTAACCAAGGCAATGGCAAAGAAGTTGTCAAAACCAAGGTGAAGTCTAGAGCTACTTCAGATCAAACTTGTTTCTATTGCAATAAGAAGGGTCATTGGAAACGGAATTGTCCAAAATACCTCAAAGACAAGAAGGATGGAAACATCGCTTCTACTTCAGGTATCTATGTAATAGAGATCAACCTTACTTTCTCTTGTTCTTGGGTATTGGATACCAATTGTAATTCTCACATTCGTGAAACGTGCAAGGATTGCAGAAAAGTAGAGATCTTGCCGAGTTGAAGTTGTACTACGCGTTGGAATGGAGCTAAAGTAGCTGCATTAGCCGTAGGATCTTATTGTTTATCTTTACCTTTATGATTTTGTTGAAATAAATTGTTATTATGTTCCATCTAGGAATAGAAATTTGATTTCGATTTCGATGTTGGATTCTAAAGGTTTTACATTTGTAATAAAGAATGGTTCTTTTTCAATTTACAAAGATGAAATCTGTTATGATATAGGGCATTGCATTAATGGCCTTTATATACTAGATCTTGATAAACAAAACTATCACGTGGACGATTCTAAAAGACTAAAATCAAAGGATTCTAATCATACCTATCTTTGGCACTGTCATTTAGGACATGTAAATGAGAAACGCATTCAAAACTCCATAAAGATGGACTATTTGACTCATTTGATTTTGAGTCGTATGAAGTATGCGAGTCTTGTTTGCTTGGAAAAATGACTAATTCACCATTTACTGGACATTGTGAAAGAGCTAGTGACTTATTTGGGATAATACATTTAGATGTATGTAGTCTTATGAGTATCTCGGCTAGGGGAGGGTATGAATACTTTCTTTTCTTTACTGATGATTTAAGTAGATATGGATCTGTCTACTTAATGAAACATAAATCTGAATCTTTTGAAAAGTTGAAAGAATTTCAGAATGAAGTACATAATCAACTTGGCAAGACGATTAAATCACTTAGATTAGATCGAGGTGGCGAATATCTGAGTCAAGACTTTATTGATCATTTGAAAATTGTGGAGTAGTTTCACAACGAGCCCCGCCTTGAACACCACAATTAAATGGTGTGTCTGAGCGGTGGAATCAGACCTTATTAGATATGGTTCGTTCAATGATGAGTTTAGTCGATCTTCCTATTTCATTTTGGGGTTATGCACTCCTAACAGCAGCTCATGTTTTAAATCATACTCCGTCCAAAGCTGTCGATAAGACGCCATATGAGTTATGGACAGGAAAAGTTCCAAAGTTGTCTTTCTTAAGGATTTGGGGTTGTCAAGCATATGTAAAACGTTTACGACCAAATAAGAACCTAGATCTGATAAGGTCTTCTTTGTGGGTTACCCCAAGAAACCAAGGGATATTACTTCTACAATCCTAATGAGCATAAAGTGTTTGTAGCTCGCGAAGGTTTCTTTTTAGAAAGAGGATGTCTTTCTCAAAAGCCAAGTGGGAGAAATATTTCTCTTGAAGTAGTTCAAGATGATCAGCCACAAATCACTCCTCCAGTGGGAGAGATTGTTTCTCAAATGGGAGCTCAAGTTGTGGTACCTGTTTTACCTACTGAGGTGGTGGATGTCCCAGTTCGTAGGACTAGTAGGCAGAATAACCTCCAAAGAGAGATCCTATTGAGGGTTATGTCGTTCATGAAAGTCATGAAGTCTTTATATTAGATAAGGAAGAACCTACTACCTATAAGGCAGCAATGGAGAGTTCTAACTCTGAACTATGGCTTGGAGCCATGTAATCTAAAAAAGGAGTCCATGTAAGACAATCAAGTTTGGAACTTGGTTGACTTGCCTGAAGATGCTAGACCGATTGAGTGCAAGTGGATTTATAAGATAAAGACTGACATGGATGGCAAAAGTCTTGTGTATACAAGAAACTCAGTGAGAGTATTATTTTTGTTTTCTTAGTTTTGTATGTGGATGACATACTGATTGTAGGGAACAATGTACGAATGCTTGAGTCTGTAAAGGCTTGGCTAAGTAGTTGTTTCTCTATGAAAGACCTTGGAGAGGCTCAGTACATTTTGGGCATCCGAATCTATAGAGATAGATCAGAACGGATGATTGGGCTTAGTCAAAGGACTTATATTGATAAGGTCCTTGATAGGTTCAATATGATAAACTCTAAGAAGGCTTTTCTTCCCATGTCTCATGACATATCTCTTAGCAAGAAGCAGTGTCCAATGACACCTAATGAGCTGGAGAAAATGAGTAAGATTTCATACGCTTTTGCGATTAGATCTATCATGTATGCTACGATGTGTACTAGACCAAATGTTTTTTCGTGTGCCTTGAAGATGAAGAAAAATATTGATCGTGCCCTGGTAATGACCATAGGACGACGATCAAGAATCTTAAAGTACCTTAACAGGATTAAGGATAAGTTCTTGGTTTTTGGAGGTGTATCTAAATTATGTGCAAAGGGTTACACGGTTGCTAAATTTCTGATTCTAATCTAGTTACTTCTTAAATCTGAACGAAAGTGATGTTAGCTGAAAGAGTTCCAACTGAACTATAGAGAATTCTACAAATGATGTTAAGTAAACAATAGAAGCGTAAATTTTATTAGGTAACTATACCTAATAACTAAACCATTGTCTCAATAAAATCATGAGATGCATTTAGTTGGGATAGACATCAAGAGTTTAGATGTTAGTTTTGTGCATGAGATGCATATATAAGTTATGTTACATTTGCAGTGATCTTCAATGCAATATAAGATTCATGATTGTCCTTTTAAAGTATTGTACTTATTCAATTAATGATGGTTTAGAAATAAATGAAGTCCAAACTATAATCTATAAAGTCTATATAGGTTATTAGATGTGATCTGACAAATGAACACTATAATGTGAACTAGAGAACTTAGATTATTTCAGGTCCCTAGCCAGGTAGTTGAGTTGGACGCCAATTACCAGTAATGGTTAGAATGTTGTTGATTGATTATCGCGTTCATAGATCATAGAGACATTGGATGTCTAGTCAATCGCATTGATTGAGATTGAGTATCTCTATTTGGACATGACCCGCTTTTGAGTATTCTTTAAGAACATTGGTGTCATAAGAATATCTCAAATTGACTTATAAATAGAGTCCTTAGACCTGAGTTTCTCACTGACTTCGTGTGTGAGAATTATTGTTCTTTGATGCAATCTAACGCCATGCCGTAAAAGGGGGCTATAAGGGTTATAATCAGAAATTTTATAAATTACATAGTGAATGGAGGAGGGATAAGATGGAATTGTCATACCCTTTTGGGGTTATTAGTCTCTGGCCACTCGGAGAGTTGGAACTGTAAAATGCATGGCCATGCTCAAATGAATTATGGAGATAATTATTTGTTTTTTAGTTCATCTAATGAGACCGAGGAACATGATCAGACCAAATAAGGATGACAGCAGTTCTTACCTTATGTTTGATTGAGACTTAAGTTGACAAAGGATTTGAGATTCACAACTTGTTGGAGCAAGTGGGAGTTAGTGGGAGGAGTCCTACAACTCTAGTAAACTTGTTTCTTGAACAAGTGAGAGATTGTTAAAAATGTTTAATAATCGATCCACCACACATATGAGCTATATCTGCAAATTACAAGTGTACCTAATCGATCCACCAATGGACATATTTTGGGCATAATCATATGAGTCAAACATTTTCAAGTTCAGATCAAAGAAGATGAATAATCATATGATTCAACTGTTAGAAATGTTCAATAATCAAGTGAATATTTTGTAAGTCGTTTAACGTAATTATGTCAGTATACAACGAGACGTTATTTTAGTCGACAATGAGTAACGTTTATGTTTTACTAGAGACCAATAAACGTCCCTGAACCGTTATTTGATGATGGAACGAGCTTAATGTCGCTAGTCCTATTGGGTCACACTATAGCAATGTGTGAGATCGTTTTGTGTGTTTGAACTTATATAAGTCTAGGTTCATGTGACTAATCTAGTTGGACTAGATAAATAGTCATAATTCTATTATTTAATATAATGGTTATATGAAACAAGTTTCTGACTCCTATCTTTATTCTTATTAAGTGGTAGACTTAAGAAGAACATTAATCCTCATGATAATTAAATATTAAAAACCATAAAAGCGCTATTGAATAGGTGGAGTAAATTAAGCAAAACTTCTCAATAAGGATATGCATAACGGTTTTGATTGATATTCATTTGGAAGCTATATAAGATAGCTTATAAAGTGAAGAGTGAAAGATATATAAAAAGGATTAGAGATACATGGTTTTGCATATATGCCGTGGGTTTTTGTCTAGTAAAAATTGAGAGTAATTGTGAGTCATAATACAAGAGTTGTATACACACAAAATTAGTTTAAGAATTGTTCTTAAACATCGTACTAGTATACGAGGTCTCGCAAGACGTTGTGGGTGGACTACACTAGAGGAACTTCATTTGCGGTTCTTGTCTCGTGGTTACATTTTGCTAGTGGATTCACGCCACAAAGGTATAATTTTTGTTCCGATATTTATTTGTTTCATCTCACTACAACATACTTAGCTTTTTGCGACATTAAATTTAGTGACATTTAAAAAATGTCACTAATTCACATTTTTAGTGTAATAATTATTGATTTTTATTTTAAGTTCCACCATAAAGTGATTTCGCGACACTTAATTTGATCTTTAGTGGCAAATGTAATTGTCACTATAGTCTATAGTGACATTTGTGAGAAATGTCACTAGATCCTATGTCGCTAAAAGCTTTAGTGTGACTTTTTAATATGCTGCTAAAGGTTCTAATAAATGCCATTAAATCCTCTATTTACACTATAAGAAATTTGTAATAGCGACATTTAAATTATTTGTCGCTAAATATATCCCACTAAAAGTAAATTATGTTGTAGTGTCTCATGTCAATAATTGGGTCTTGGGAAGGTTTTAGTTTCCGCATGTTAAAAGTTAACATTACTAGAACCCCTACATCAACAATTTGGAATATAACAAATACTACTGTTTCTATAGTATTAAAGTTTAGAGAATATATGATACATACAATAAACACACAACACAAAGAGTGTCACAACTCACAACACAAGCCATTGTTACCTCTTAAATCTTTGCCTTTTTTACAGCACAGACATATACATCGAATACAAGGCCAAAGTGTCATGCAGCTACACCACTAATTGTCGAACCAAGAATTATCATTCCCTGAGCTAACATCTTAATCTTGATTTCAACTTTAGCAGCACCAACAACAAAATTCACCAGTAGCATATTACTTAAGAAGGGAATCTAAGAAGCTTTGATAATTGAAATTGACAAAGATTAAGCTTAAAGAATTAAGATGAATGTTGTAGCCTTGCCATTACTGCTTGGTTGGTGTAGCCAGCTAGTGAAATGTTACCGGCTTGTGACTTTTACAATCCTGTATGCTCACTGTTTTGTTGTTGTTGCTTTGCCATTTATTGTTGCTTTGATGCTGCTAGCCTATGTTCTTGCTGTAGATAGAAAATCACAGTGATGCATATGTAACTTTTTTGGGTACAAATGCTGCTTGTTCATTTCGGCTTTTGATATATCGATATGAACATAGTTACATTGTGGGGTCGCTTGGATTGAGAGTAAATATTTAAGGTAGTAAAAAAAGTCAAACCAATGTAACAAAGGTAATTAGATATGCAAATGAAGTTATTGAAATAACTGTGATAAAGGTAGAATAGGAGTAGATAAAAAAAGATAAATAGAAAAAGAGTTTGATTTCACTAATTTGGAGGTAAAAAATTCCCCCACCTTCCCCTAGGGTAAATTTATACCCCAAAATAAGGGAACTTATTGCTATTTTCTCTATTTTTTCATTACCTTCCCCCACTTTTGGTCTTGTTTTGCTTTGCATTATAAGCGAGTGAACTAGGTTTCTCTCATTTTATAATCGAACTCAATATAGGACTATTAACAAAATTGTATAGGCTAGATGATAGCTTTCTGTTTGAGGTGTTGTTCCCCTTTGACCGTATGACGAGGGGATTGTTTTGGCCCGTAGGAGCTTGTGTGTGGTGTGATGCCTTTGTCTTTTAGCGTAGGATGTAAAGCTTCGGCTCTTTTCTTTAGCATTTTATAAAATTTACTTTGCCAAAAAAAACAACTAGCTCGAATAAGAAAAATGAAAAAGTTTACTTCTTGTGTCTCATTTTATGCATACATAAACCTTATCACACAATCAGGACGGTTACAACAAAAATATCTAAATATTTCTAAACATGAAAAAGAAAAAGATTTTGAGGTAAGAAACTGCACCTTAAGATTGTTGGCCAGCATGCTCAGTTGATTACTTGCTCCACCAAAATGCAATTTGTTCTAAGGTTACCCCATATTTATGACCAATAGTTGCAGGAAGAAGATATCGTAAAATTTACGAAAATTCTTTTAAATAAATGAAATAAATACAGATACTTAAATAAGAAATACTTAGTACTCTTTTTAGAATGTGGAAACGTATAAAGGTGATATGCAACCCTAGGCCATGATGTAGAAGTTTAAGCTCTAGGAGTGCTGGTGAATGCCTTGACCTTAGAATATTGATATCTCCTTTCTAAATTGACATGTTGTATCGGATGTTATGAAAAACTGATGAACAAAAGTAGATACAATACAAATACTAAAATATCATTAAATTCCTGCAACAATGTTAATCTTAGTAAAACAAATTCATAAAAGAATTTACGGCTCATTTGGTAGGTAGTAATAAAACGGTGGTAATTGGAATGAAAAATTAGTGTAATTTTGGTTGAAAAATCTCTTGACTACGTTGATGGCTATACTTGTCCAAATTCAATCGTCTCATTTTCTTCATAAAATTCATTTCAATGCATTACCATTAGAGGTGGTAATGAAAATCTGTAACACAAAAACTTTTTTGTCATTAAAGTTTCATTACCACGGGAATGAAATAAACTTTTGATAAAATTTTACATTATAAATCATTCCTATTACTATCATTTAGTACCACTAATTAAACGGGCCGTTAGAGTAATGTGATTCTCCGTCTCTTGATTTTTAGGGTGTACTAAACGCATAATAGTTCTAAGACACTATCATCATGACAAGAAACCATGGCATGATAATAGCTACTTCATGGTTCACGAAACATAGAGACTTTGAAGGTACCTAAAACCCTTGTGGTGAACAAATATAGAGAATTGAGCAACAAATGTAACACCCTTAATTTTTACAATATTAAAATAATAAATACAATGAGACTTAAATAGTCTTTCATAGCAGCGGAAAGTAAAAACAGGGTGTCCACCACACTTAGAAAGTGTAAGGCGTCAAAAATTATTTAAAACTAATATAGTTTTAAGGAAAATAATATTTCTAACACTAATTTATTAAAATACACTTATGACGTATGATCTAAGTCGTCCAACCGTCATGCAATAAACACGTCAAAGAACTTATCGTTTCCTGTGGAAAACAAAAATACAAAATATGAGCCATAACTCAGTGAATAATTACTCTAACGTGTCAAAGTAGTTATTCTTGTGAAAACGACTTTTAAAAATATATATTTTTATCACTTTCGAAATCCAAAAAATCGTAAAGTATATAAATATCAAATTGTACTTATATAGTATAAAACACTTTAGTTGTGTCACACACTTTAATTTATAAATTTATTTCACAATATATATTTGTATAATGTTACAAAAATAACACATCACCTTTCATGCTCCCAAAAGGCCGATCCACCAGACATCTTAGGGAGTTAATTTGTTCTTAGCAATATAAACACATGTCACGTTTAGGTGCACCAAGGGTTGACCTACCCTACACAGTCCGGGCCAAAAACGTTTTTAATATCCAAACAAAATATACGCATTTCGCATTTCAAATAAATACACATTTTTGAAAATGTATATAAGTACCTCAAATAATTACTAAACAAAAATAAACACTAAATATATACATATCGTACACTTTTTTTTTGTTTTTTTTGAAAATACATATCGTACACTTAGAAATATAGTTTTAAAATCAATACACCATAATCCACCATATTTCATTTAATAACATAATTTGATTGAATATCAAGAAACTAATAAGGCCCAAATGATTCTTTTTTTTTTCTTTTGAATTTAATATTAAAGTAGTATTTCGTGAGGAATAGCCTTCCTCTGATCTTTATGTCATTATATATATATATATATATATATATATATATATATATATAATATATATATTATATATATATTATATATATATATATTATATATATATATATATATAGTATATATATATATATATATATATATATATATATATATATTTTTCCAAACCCTCAATATCTTCATAGTACTATATGCATAATATCATCATCAAGATATCTTTGAAAAGCTTGAAACGCCATTTTTGAGAGAATTACGAAAAAAATGTCAATTAAAAATATTAAAGTATTAGACATAACTACTCACATTATATAAGAACGAGATCGGATGGGAAAATAGAATGTAGTAAACTTCTGGATCGACGTCAAGACCGACCACCGCTACCGTATTTGCTGAGTATTTTTTTGAGGTTTACTACTAATAAAAAGCTACCGTATTTGCTGAGTATTTTTTTGAGGTTTACTACTAATAAAAAGGAGAAGGTAACGTAGTATTTGATGAGTATTGGCTTGCCCATAAAATAGATATTTATAGAAGAAAATAAGAAAGACGAGAGAAGACAAATTAATAAGTGAAGGAACCCCAAACGTTGGTCTTACACCGTTTCAGTAATGAAACTTAGCCAATACAACAAGCTGTTATTTAGTTTCATAGTAATTGTGTAATATTATTATCATTCATTATTATTCCATCTTTTTTTCCTAACAGATGTGCATGTTGTTGTTGTTGTGTTATTATTATTATTATTATTATTATTATTATTATTATTATTATTATTATTATTATTATTATTTTGTTAATAATAATAATAATAATAATAATAATAATAAAAAACCTATTGAGCAATTACTCACGTTAGACATTATAATATGACGTATTATACTAATATTATTTATATGGTCATAACTATGTAATTTGTCTACGATAATTATTTGATCACATGGTATAAAATATTATCATCTAGCATACACACATAGTAAAAGACAATAAAATAACGAAGTATTACACTCACTCCCCCATCAAAGGAGTGTGATACCCCAGATTTAGCTTGAAAAGGGATTAATAGACTATTCATATCAACAAGGTTAATCTTCTTTTCATGGTAGCCCATTGGCTAAGAACTCCATAGTTAAGCGTGCTTAGTGGGGAGCAAATCTTAGGATGGGTGACCTCCTGGGATGTTTTCCTGGGGGCGCACGAGTGAGACCAAAGTGCGTTGAAAAGACTTGTGTTGGTCTGTTGGGCTAGTCTAAAGTCTCCATGAGTAGTCACCGGTGGTCCGTTGGGCCGGGGTGTTACAAATGGTATCAGAGCAACCTTGCGACCGTGACTAGGGGTGTTCAATGGGCCGGATAAGGGCCGGGCCGGGCTTAAGTAAATATGGGCCGGGCCGGATAAGGGCCCTTTAAATTTAATATGGGCTTTAAATGGGCCGGGCTTTGATAGCCCGGTCCGGCCCAATCCGGCCCATTTTTACTACTAAAAATTTTTTAAATCCCCATTTTTCAATTTATAACAATTAAATTATCATTTATAATAAAAAAAATTAATAAAATATTAATAATTTTATTGACATTGTCATTTATAATGTTTAAATTATACATTAATTATGTTATTTACAAAGGCCCGTTTTCGGCCCTTATTGAGCCCTTTTATAGCCCGCTTCATTTTACATAAAGTAATGCCCGTTTCCGGCCCGGCCCATTTTCGGCCCGGCCCTTACAAAGCCCTTCTAAAAACGGGCCGGATAAGGGCTCAAAATGGGGGCCCGGCCCATTGAACACCCCTAACCGTGACTGATTGTTTGCTTAGTGCACCTAGCGGGGTAAAAGATTCTGAAATGACGGTCCAGCGAGGACGTTGTATTCCTAAGTGGGGGTGAGTGTGATACCCCTGATTTAGCTTGAAAAGGGATTAATAGACTACTCATATCAACAAGATGAATATTATTTTCATGGGAGCCCATTTGCTAAGAACTCCACAGTTAAGCATGCTTGGTGGGGAGCAAATCTTAGGATGGGTAACCTCCTAGGAGGTTTTTCTAGGGGCGCACGAGTGAGGCCAAAGTGCGTTGGAAAGACTTGTGTTGGTATGTGGAGCTAGTCTACAGTCTCCATGAGTAGTCACCGGTGGTCCGTTGGGCCGGGGTGTTACAAATGATAATTAATTGATCACATGATATAAAATATTATCATCTAGCATACACACATAGTAAAAGACAATAAAATAACGGAGTATTACACACACTCCCCCTTAAAAGGAGTTTTGTCCCCAAAACTCACCTCAAGATTCAAAAAGATAAGGATAACAGACTCTCATATGGGACTCTAACTCCCAAGTTGATTCTAACGTAGTATGGTTTCCCCACAAAACTTTTACCAAAGACAATGTCTTATTCCTTAAGAACTTATCACGCATATCAACTATTATCATTTAACTTATACATATAACAAACATAAAGATCAAATAAAAAAGATAAATAAATAAAATTAATCTTAAAATAACGGGGTATCATAACAAATGTCGCCCATTAAATTCGGAAAATGTAGATACATTATCATAGAGCACAATGACGGTCAAACGAGGACAAAACCTTAGCGCTTAAAAACTCCCTGGCTCATTAGGCGAGTTAGGGTTTTTCAGGGGTGACTTGAATGTCGACTTTTTCTTCTTCAGGGGTGAGTTCACAGGCGAGTTAGGGTTCTTAATGGGTGAGTTAAGGTTTTCCATGAGAGCAGACAAGAAAAGGAAAAGACAGGAGAAGGAGAAGGCGAACAAGAAAAGGAAAAGACAGAAGACCAGGTTGAAGAACAGGTCGAAGACGAAGAAGATGAAGAAGGAGTAGATCTAGGGTTTTCAAAGCAAACAGAAAGGGTAGGGTGGGTTAATAAAAGGAAGGGAAATGAGGGAGTATTAATTAGTTTAAGGATAGGTTGATTAATTATATGATGGGTAAATTAGTGAGGGTAATTGAGTTCATAATTGTAAATAGGAAAGACTTATAAGGGCATAAAGGTAAAAAAACATACTAAAAAGGAAATGAGACATTTAGTATGACTTGACCCAAAATGGAAATGAGACACCTGAGCTGAATAGGAGGGAGTATCATCTAGCATACACACATAGTAAAAGACAATAAAATAACAGAGTATTACACACACTCCCCCTTAAAAGGAGTTTTGTCCCCAAAACTCACCTCAAGACTCAAAAAGATAAGGATAACGGACTCTCATATCGGACTCTAAACTCACCTCAAGACTCAAAAAGATAAGGATAACGGACTCTCATATCGGACTCTAACTCCCAAGTAATCCATTGAAAACCTTCACGTACTATGTTAAAAAAAAGTTCCTCATAATAAACAGAATAAATAAATTAAGAGCTCAAGTTAAGGATAATCTATTTGCAATGAACTATTAAATACATTCAAGTGAAACTAATACAAAAATCTCTTAAATTTATCGCGGAAACTAAGTCAATGAAAAATGTTCAACACATGAATAAATATTTAATGAAGTTTAATCCTACAATGACAAAAATTTGGTAAACGTTAAACAGATAAACGTATGAAAATTCGTTCATAAAAATTGGCATCAAAACCCATTGAAATTAATATGATGCTCAAACGTTATTACGAAAAAGATGGTGTACTATATTAAGCGAAAACAAATATAATTTAACAATAATTGAGTGCTTATATTTTCATTAACAAGAGGGTTGGTAAAAAGTTGCGTTTGGAAATAAGTATTTCATTTGAAATTGTAAATTTCAATTATGAATTCATTAAAGAAGAATTTGAGAATCACAAGCTTAGGGAAGGGATTCTCAAATACTTATCTTTAACTATTTTTTAAAACATGGGTGGATTTGACTCAAATCCAAATTTGAAAAACTTCAACTTGCCAAACACTAAATTTGAGTCAAATTCACATTTTCAAATGAAATTAACATTTCCAAACATAGCACTAGGAAAATTTACTCAAAATAATCCCAACTATCACCCTTTGGCCAAAAATAATCCCAACTATCAATTAATATTCTAATAATCCTAACTATTCTCATAATTTGTTGAAAACAAGCCCACCCCTTGTTACCGCCTGAAACAAATAACTTTTTCACTTTTTCTGTTTTTTTTACTTAAGTGTTTAAAATTAACCTTGCCCCTTCATCTATTAATCAAAAAAGAAAGAAAAAAGTGGAAAAATTATGTGTTGCAGCCGGTAAAAAGGGAGGTGCATATGTTTTCAACAAATTATGAGAATAGTTGGGATTAATAAAAAATAATTGATAGATGAGATTATTTTTGGCTAACGGGTGATAGTTGGAATTATTTTGAATAAAATTTCCCTAACTTTATTATATAGTCGCAAATTACAATATAATGATACAAGTTATAATTAATTCCCACTATAGTCCACACCCATGTCCAAGATATTAATATAGACAAAGATTTCTTTCAACAGTCATTCAATAAGTAACAAATCAGGTAGCTATTCATCAAAACACGACCAGTTCAACCCCCTATACAAAACCAATTAGCAACAAGCGAACAACAATAATCAAATTAAAATAACATGTCCACACCCGTATCGGAGTTTCGAGAATCCCACATTGATATTTGAGATTACTATGAAAAGGTCCTAAAAACAATGTCCAAGACACTAATTTAGCTAAACATTTCTTTCAACATTCATTCGATTAGTAACAAATCAAGAAGCAATTCATCAAAAAACAATCTGTTTAACCACTCATCAAAGCCAATTATTAACAACAATAATCAAATCAAAATAACATGTATTGATGACTGGAGCAAATGTGCAAGTACAAGACCATGACCAAGACAAAGACAACTATAAGAAAAAAAGGGGCCAAAACAGAACAGCAGCACAGCAAGTGAACAGCCCACCATGGAGGGGTTGTGCAAAGCTCATTCTTCAATATTAGAGGGCATGGGAGGAAGGGATGGAATCTCGACACTAGGAGATTTCCATCAAGACATTAGAAGGGCATTTCCAATCACGAGAAGGTAGAAAGAGAATGGGTAAAATGTCGCCCACCCGCAAGAAATTCTGACAGCAGCATTTGCGAGAAAACCATGGACCAGCAGACCTTGAGGACCTGTGCCAAGACGAACCTAGACTCCTTGGAAGGCCCAAAGGATAGAAATGGAGTCTCTACAATGGGAGATTTCCATCAAGACCTTAGGAGCCCAATTCCAAGCACAGGAAGAGCACAAAAAAGTGGCTAAAGGTCGCCTTGTCAGCGTGCTGTTCTGAAGAAATTGTGCAGCAGTAGATTCTGTTTGGGTGTTTTTTTTAATTACTCATGAGTGGCACGTGGCATTTCTAGCCGTTGTAAATAGCTTTGCTAAGTCATTAGTAGTCTTATTATATTTTCTCTCCCATCCTAGGCCTATAAATGGATGGCATTAGCTTTGTATCAAGACAATTCACATTTCAGATTTTTGAGAAATAAAAAGTCATTGGATTTTAAGTCCTTTGTTCTTCCTTGAATGTGTATGTACATTTAACGATCTTGAGTAGTGCAAGATCCTCACCTATTGCATCTGAGAGTAGTCTTGGGTATAACTAGGGGATTGTTGGCCTTGAGTGATCAAAGATCCAAGTCTTTCAATTCAAGAACACCCTATCTTTGTGCTGTTTGTTAAAGAATCATCATTGATTTGTTGGTGTTTAGACTTGTTGGTTGTTTACTTGGAAAGGATTGAAGGCTGTGTTGGCCCAATTGGTTTTGATGATAACTTAAACATTTACAAACAAACATATTACGTTGTGAGATTGTTGTGTTAGGTTATATATCCGGTCTTCAAAAGGTCGTTGATGAAACCATTAGAAGTTGAAAAGGACATTGCTACTTTACGTTTCAAGATTATGTCAAATTCGGAGAATGGTCAAATCAGAGACAGTGCAGTGTTCCCAGGTCAACCGTCAGAGAATTGGTCAACGAATTTATTAAGAAAATAATTTTTAGTTTTCTTTTTATTTTTGTTGTACGGGTGAATAAGTCAAGGCAGCACAAGGAAGTTAACTTGGAATTAAAATAAACATTCCTTAAAATAGTAAATCCTAAAAATCCTCCTTGAAATTAGGATATTATCTATTTTTGGATATAAAGCCCATAAGAACTTGGAGTAACCTCCAAGTTTTCTATTTCTAACCCTAATATAACCGTGCCTCTACTCCCATCACTTGGGATCATGGGTTTATGGGTTTAAGAGTTCTCATGATTATATATATGCCACATTTTGCAATCGGCACAATTGGTGATCAACAAAGAGAGAAATTATTTGTGCCCAATATCCTTCGTGAGATCCAAAAATCAAGAAGAGGAAATCTTGAGTGTTCCTTAATCGCTTATTAATTCCACAACATTTCCTTGTGCTATTCTTGTTTTGTTCATCCATTTTAGAGAAGTTTTATGTACGGGTTTTTGAGAGAATTTGTAATTAGACTTGGGTAAGTCTAAGGGGAATAGAGAAGAATTTTTGTAAAGAGAGAAAAAGAGAACGAGAAGAAGAACCGAGTAGAGAAAGAGAAAGAGAAGAGAAAGCGAAAGAGAAGGAGAATTATTTTTATGTAATAGAGAATTATATTTACATAAAATTAATAAGAGAAGTAAAATCCTTAGAGGGTCGTGGCTCTTTCCCACGTTAATCTCTTGTGTTCTTTATAGTTTTCTTTAAATTGCTTTGAGTATTTTTATTATCATTAATTCCGCAAGAAAATAGGGCAAAAATACACCTAGGGCACTACAACAATTCACCCCCCCCCTCTTGTTGCAGTTCATTGTCTCTAAGAGTTTCTACAATTGGTATCAGAGCCCTGTTCCTCATTTGATCAGGAAACCCTGAGAGCCGTATCTTGGTGTATTAGAGATGATGAAAATGAATGAACGCATGGATGAAGGTTACTCTACTCAGAGACCACCCATGTTCGATGGTAAATTCTACACATATTGGAAGAATAGGATGGAGATCTTCATTAAAGCCGAGAATTACCAAGTTTGGAGAGTCATCGAAGTTGGAGACTTTGAGGTAACTACTACCAACTCCAATAACGAGACTGTTCCCAAACCTATTACAGAATACGAAAAGGACGATTTTCAGAAAATGGAGATGAATGCTCTTGCTATCAAATTAGTTCATTGTGGGCTTGGTCCAAACGAACACAATCGCATAATGGGTTGCAAATCAGCAAAACAAATTTGGGATCTGCTGGAAGTTACCCATGAAGGAACGAGTGAAGTAAAGCGTTCCAAGATTGACTTGCTCATGTCAAAATACGAACGATTTGTTATGGAACCTAGAGAAAGCATTCAAGAAATGTTTACTAGATTCACGAACATCACAAATGAGCTTGTCTCTCTTGGAAGGCTAATTCCCTCCGATGAACAGGTATGAAAGATTCTAAGAAGCCTTCCTCAAGACGATCGCTGGAGAGCCAAGGTCACAGCCATACAAGAATCCAAGGATTTTACAAAGTTCAATCTGGAAGAGCTGGTTGGTTCCCTTATGACTCATGAATTACATTTGGGAACAACTGACAGTTCCAGAAACAAAGGTCTGGCTCTGGCAGCAAAAGAGCAAGAAGAATCAGAAACCGATGAGGAAGAGGCAGCCATGTTGGTTAGGAAATTCAAGAAGTTCTTCAGAAACAATCGCTATAACAATCAAAGAAACAAAGAAAGAGGAACTTCGAATTCCAAAACCTATGAATGTCACAAATGTGGAAGTACCGAGCACTTCATCAAGGAATACCCTCTATGGAAAAATGAAAAGGGTAAAGGGAAGGCAAGAGAGACAGGAAGACAACCAACAAAAGGGAACTTCAACAAAGCCGATTTTCGCAAAGCCATGATAGCTGCATGGGGAGAATCCGAGAGCGAGGCCGAAACTGAAGCTCCCGTTGAAGAAGAAGAAACAGCCAATCTTTGTCTCATGGCAACGCATGATGAAAAGTCTAAAGGAAAAGAGGTACTGTCTTCTGATCCTTCTTCTGATTACTTATTCAAATTGGATAAACATAGATTAGTTAAAATGATTTTAGAGTCTCACGAAAATTTGGAAAAACAAACAGCCATCTGTCTCAAGACAGAAAAAGACCTTAAGGCTTGTAAAGATCAAATATCCTACCTTAATTCTTTTAGGACCGATGTGCAAACTCGATTCTTTGAATTGCTTGATAATAATGTGATGTTGAAAGAAGCTTTAGAAAAGGTTAAACAAGAGAACATCATGTTAAATCTTGAAATAAATCAACTTAAGTTGTTTGAAATTGAATTAAGTAATGAGTCTAATAATGAAATTAAATGTGTTTTTAATCAAATGAATTAAATGCCAAGTAAAAGGTCCGTCCTTTTGTGGCAAAACGGGCACCAAACATCAATGTTTAAAAAGGAACAACAACAAAAACGAACCAAATATATGTCGATAGGGTTTGGATAAAGAAATTTGATTCTTGTAAATCGACATGGAACCAAGGATGGTGGGTTCCACCCTCTAACAACTAAGTTGCTTTTCGAGTTCTAGTGAGGGGAATGTCTCATGGTATCTCGGCGAAGGTGCTCCAAGCACATACAAGATAGATCAAAATTTCTTACCTTGAAGCCTATGATGGAGGAACCGTGACCTTTGGCATAATATGAAAGGAGAAATCATCTGAAAAGGAAAGATAGGAAGGTCAAGTTCCCATGTTTATAGATAATGTATTTTTGGTCGAGAATTTAAAACACAATCTTTTAAGTATTTCTCAATTTTGTGATAAAGGTAACTCTGTAAACTTTACTTCTGAAAAGTGCATCATTTCTAGGAACGACACAGGTAACACCATTCTGGAAGGAATCAGAAAAGGGAACACCTACGTGGTGGACCGACACCGCTCCTAAAACCGTTTAACATGTCGAGTGTTATGAAGATGATCCTTTTTTTGGCATAAACGATTAGGTCATGCTAGTTTTCATTGCTTAATACTTTACGATCTAAAGACCTAGTAAGAGGATTACCGCCCCTTAAGTTTCAAAAGAATGAAGTTTGTATCCTTGTGCCAAAGGAAAACAAGTAAGGTCATCCTTCAAACCTAAAAATGTCGTGACCACCTCAAGGCCACTTGAATTAATTCATATGGATCTTTGTGGACCAATGAGAGTCCAAAGTCGCAGTGGTAAGCGATATGTATTTGTTATAGTTGATGATTATAGTAGATTTACATGGACGTTATTTTTATGTAGCAAAGATGAAGCATTTGATGAATTTGTTGCATTTGCCACTAAAATTCAAAAATCCAGTAATAATCAACTTGTCAAACGGATCATGGTAAGGAATTCTTGCATGCTATATATTAAATGTGTGCTAATGGGACCGATCACTTCCAAAACCCCCTACGAACTATTTAAAGGAATTAAACCTAATATTTCATATTTTCGAAGTCTTTGGATGTCGATGTTTTGTGCATATCAATGGACAACTAAATATTGGTAAATTCGATGAAAGAAGTGATGAAGCAAGTATTTCGGCTATTCATCTACAAGAAAGCTTATAGAGTTTATAATAAGAAAACTATGTGTGTTGAGGAATCGTCTCACATTATATTCGATGAAACTAATTTTATGACAAGTGAACAAGAAAAACAGGTGATTTTAAGATAGGTCTTGCAAATCTGGATGATGAAAATAATACACAAAAAGAGCAAGATCAAGAAGAGCAACAACAGGTTCAGAATGCTGAAACAAATCAAGAACAGGAACAACAAACGGATTTGGAACAACCAGATGTTCCTAATCCAGAGCCGTGGAAACAACAAAAGTCACATCCACTAGACTTGATTCTAAGTGACATGGGAAAAGGCATACAAACAAGGTCCCAATGAGAAACTTCTTGCACACTTTGCATTTCTATCAACATTGGAACCCAAGAATCTGAAGAAGCACTACAAGATTCGATTGGGTTGTAGCCATAGCAAGACAATCGAATGAGTTCGAAGAAACAAAGTGTGCACTTGGAATCAAAACCCAAAACAAGAAGATAATTGGGCGAAATGGGTATTCCGGAACAAAGCTGGACGAGCATGGCACAATTGTCGAAAACAAAGAAGGTTGGTGGTAAAGGATATAAATCAACTGGAAGGTATTGACTATACCGAAACTTTTGCTCCATGCTAGGATTAGAGCTATTAAATTCTTATTTCATTTGTCGCTTTTATGAATTTTAAATTATATCAAATGGACGTAAAATGTGCATTCTTAAATGGGTTTCTAGGACGGAGAAGTATTTCGTGGAAATGCTCACACGCTTTGAAAACCCAATTTCTCCGGATCACGCCTAGTTTTGATAAAGCTCTTTAAGGGCTAAAAACAGCACCTAGACAATTGGTCAGAGATTATCAAGTTTTTGATTGAAAATAAGTTCATAAGAGGTAAAATTGATAAAACCTTTTATTCTTTTAAAAATAAAGGTTCGAATATTTTAGTTGTTCAAATATATGTTGATGATATTATTTTTGGTGCTTACCCAATGAATCGCTATTGTAAGGAATTTTCGACCTAACGAGTAATGAATTTGAGATGAGTAATGATGGGGAGAACTAAATTTCTTCCTTGGGTTGCAAATTAAACAAACTGCTAACGTATTTTTATACATCAACAAAAATATATAAAAAAGAACTTCTAAAGAAATAATGGACTAGATAGTGCTAAGACAAACCATGTACAACCATGGCCACTAACATAAGATTTAGATGAAGACTCTAACGAATTAGTGTTGACCAAACTATGCGAAGAGGCATGATAGGATCTCTACTATACCATACGCTAGTAGACCATATATCCTTCGTGTTGGTTTTGTGTGCTAGATTTCAATCAAATCCTAAAGAATCAACATCATACATCCGGAAAAAGAATTCTAAGATATTTAAAGGAACTATGACTTGTCCCTATTTTATCCAAAAGTGATGTCTATGACTTGAAAGGGTACACATGCATTATGCAGGAGATCTTGTGAATAGAAAAAGTAAATCCGAATGGTACGCTTTTGCTTAGTATCTTGGTGTTCCAAGAAAGTAACAAGAGGCCTTATCCACGCAGGTTTAATATGTGGGCAAAGATATGCGTTCCCAAATGCCGGGATTAAGCAAATGCCTAAGAGACTTTTGATTAAATTTGAATGTGTTCCTATTTACGTGATAATAAAGTGCCATTTGCATTTCTAAAGATCCTGCATCATTCTAGAGTTAAACATATTCCATATTAGGCATCATTTTCTTAAGGACAATTCAGCATAAAATATTATTGTTAAAACATGTCAATATTAGGGATCAGGATTTAAATGACTAACTTAGGGAAATTAAAAGATGAGTTGAGCTAGGTATGATCAAGATTCATTAAAGTTTAATGCAGCATTCCTCCAAATATCATGAAAAATTGGAAGGGTTAGATCAACTCAACAACCAAGATTGATCATTCAATCATTGCGAGATTTAGGACGTGATCTTATTTAAGTATGTGCCATAAACTTTGTCTCGATTGTTGATTGAACTAAATTGTACTTCAAGTATCATATGTTATTCTATTTTATATTATTAATCACATATTTTTATTTTACAAAAATCACAAAAATATATTTTATTTTTCCACAAATTCCAGCATTTCATTTTATTATTAATCACGCATCTATTTTATTTTAACTTAAGAAATGGAAGACGGATCATCGAGGTGTTTCGGAAAGTAGTCGTCTAAATCAATATATTCAACGAACTAAGCTTAATTAATAACTGCCCATTACACCTCCTAAAAACCGCCAAAATAGAAGTAGTACAAACTCTTCACTAACCGTCCCTTCATACATTTATAACCCCTACACTCCTCACGTCACATCCATCATTCATAAACCCATTACTTGTACTACTCCTAGCAAACCGTCACTCCATTTCCCTCTTTTAAACAATCCCTAACCTTCATCAAATCATCTCCTCATCACCTTGAAATCTCCCAAGTCCTCATCTTCCAAGAACACTAAAGGCAAGACTCCTAAATTCGTACAACCAGAGCCACTTCAAGTCATCCACCCATCATCAGACACCCCTCAATCATCTAAACCCAAAACCTCAAAACTCATGCATGTCGGCACAAAGAGGGCTTTTTCTGCAACGAAAGGAAACACATCTTCAAAACCCGCAAAGAAGGCCAAGGTTGTGGATCCTGATTGTGCTGAGGAAGTAGCTAAGGAAATGTCAGTCGGGTTTGGTTTGGACAAGTATTGGTATGATTCTACTCCCTTTCCTCAATTACATCCCATTTTAAGTAATCAAGGTTGGGAAGAATTAATGAGTAATTTTTCTTGCAATTCGATTTACCCACATCTAATAAGAGAGTTTATTGTTGGGGGAATGGTTTGGAGTTCCCGTTCTAGGGTTTGATACGTATTACGTAGGGTCAAAAATTGTCTTTTCGGGTATAACTGAGAAAACTGTAGTAAAATTTCTTGGTCAAGATGGGAAGAAACGCTTCAGTCATACATCACTATCACCACTCCACAAACTGCTATACAACATTGCAAGAAGATTTATTTTACCGCGCAATTCAAAGCGTAGTGAGGTAAATCTTCGCGACGCAACACTCATTTACTGCTTGGCTAATCACATCAAAATTAATTTTCCTTCATTAATGGTGTCATATTTATCTGAATGCATTGAAAAGGGCCTAATGGTAGGCTATGGAGGTTTGTTAACGTGTATTTTCAAGAAATTTGGAGTCCTTGGATGGACTAGAATTCCATGAAATGCCAATAAAAAAATCGGTGAGGGTGCCTTACAAATTTGCACCTCCAATTAAAATGAAAAAGGGGGTTCCGAACATGCAATGAGGAGGTGGATGTGCATGATGAAGAAGTAGAGAAACTGAAAAGAAAAGAAGAAGGTAAGGGAGAAAAAGAAAAAGAAGAAGAGGTAAAGGAAAGGTAAGAAGAAGGAGAACGAGGACACTTTCCCTTCTACCACCCTAAAGAGGCGGGAGTGAATGAGGAAGGGGTGCAAGCACCATTTGAGGGGAAGATGGAATGGGGGAACTATTGAGGGAAAAAGAAATGTGGCCGGGAAAATGCACGCGTTTGAGGATGAAGATCTACATGTGCCTCTAAAGAAAAATCAAGAAACCATCCGTGAAGTTCTCCAAAAGTTCCTCGCGTGCCTACATGATGATGTTGCCTCTCCAACCCCCCAATCACCAAACCAGATTCACCCATACCATTTCATATTCCATCACCACCATCATCACCTATTCCCCTTCCTCCACCCATCTTGGTTTTGATGATTCCATAACTTCCCTCCTCCTCCACTCACCTTGCTCATGTCCTATCCCAAAATTCTTGATCTCGCAGTCCCCAACTTTGTGCTTTAGAGTGAAGTTCGTGTCTCACTCACCCACTTTGCTGAAGACGACCCTTAATGGAAATCTCGCTTGGGGCAAAGCTCGACACGTGGGAAGCTAGGCGAAATATGTGGATGAAGAGTGCCGCCGATCCCTCCTACTTTCATTTTATGTTTTAAAAGTTTTTTGTTTGTTGGCCTCATCCTTTAAAGTTGTAACAACTAAACAATTTTTTTGCTTTTCGTTTGATGTACTAGCTGGGGTACAAAACAGTATTTTCGTATGCTACTAACCATCATTTACTTTTCTTCATATAATATCCTTCATTTGCTTATCCTATGGTCTATGATGTTCATTGTGTGCATCTCTTGATTCATGTTTAGGCGTTTGCTTACTTAGTTTGCTGCTTACTTTCTTAATTTGTCTAATGCTTGCCTTAGAGCTGTGAGTTGATAAGATCCCTCCTTTTTGAATGATGTCAAAAGGGGGAAGATGGCAACAAACTTACAATGTGTCTTTGTGAATGCTTATCTTTTACTTAGTCTTAGTTCTTTTGTTTCTTTGTTTAAATGTCTTAACATACATGTTATGTTTAGAATGTTTAGTATGCTTTAACTTTAATTTGCTTAGTATGCTTTAGCTTAGTTTATGATTAATGCTTATGCTTATATTTTGGATTTTACTAATTATGGGATTCATTGTTCTCGTCACCTTGTTTAAGTTTAACTTAGATTCTTATAACTTCATAGTATTGAAGTACTTAAATTAATGTGTTATTATGTTTAGTTTTATTTAGTTTCTTAATTTATATAAGTTTATTAGTATATTTATGTTTTGTTCTATTTTAAGTTTTTATTACTAATTTTTGAAAACTTTGAAAACTGAAGTCATGTTTAACCACATGATTCTCGCTAAAAAATTTTTTTAGAGTAATATGTGTTCCTAAGAGTTTAGTAAATTATTTGTCATGATTTGATTTACTAAATATGTTTGAACTTGTGTTAATCTCTAGCATGTTCAAAGTTATTAGCTTTACTCTATATTTTTGTTAAGTTTGTTTATAAAGTTTGTCATCATCAAAAAGGGGGAATTTGTTGGCCCAATTGGTTTTGATGATAACTTAAACATTTACAAACAAACATATTACGTTGTGAGATTGTTGTGTTAGGTTATATATCCGGTCTACAAAAGGTCGTTGATGAAACCATTAGAAGTTGAAAAGGACATTGCTACTTTACGTTTCAAGATTATGTCAAATTCGGAGAATGGTCAAATCAGAGACAGTGCAGTGTTCCCAGGTCAACCGTCAGAGAATTGGTCAACGAATTTGTTAAGAAAATAATTTTTAGTTTTCTTTTTATTTTTGTTGTACGGGTGAATAAGTCAAGGCAGCACAAGGAAGTTAACTTGGAATTAAAATAAACATTCCTTAAAATAGTAAATCCTAAAAATCCTCCTTGAAATTAGGATATTATCTATTTTTGGATATAAAGCCCATAAGAACTTGGAGTAACCTCCAAGTTTTCTATTTCTAACCCTAATATAACCGTGCCTCTACTCCCATCACCTGGGATCATGGGTTTATGGGTTTAAGAGTTCTCATGATTATATATATGCAACATTTTGCAACCGGCACAATTGGTGATCAACAAAGAGAGAAATTATTTGTGCCCAATATCCTTCGTGAGATCCAAAAATCAAGAAGAGGAAATCTTGAGTGTTCCTTAATCGCTTATTAATTCCACAACATTTCCTTGTGCTATTCTTGTTTTGTTCATCCATTTTAGAGAAGTTTTATGTACGGGTTTTTGAGAGAATTTGTAATTAGACTTGGGTAAGTCTAAGGGGAATAGAGAAGAATTTTTGTAAAGAGAGAAAAAGAGAACGAGAAGAAGAACCGAGTAGAGAAAGAGAAAGAGAAGAGAAAGAGAAAGAGAAGGAGAATTATTTTTATGTAATAGAGAATTATATTTACATAAAATTAATAAGAGAAGTAAAATCCTTAGAGGGTCGTGGCTCTTTCCCACGTTAATCTCTTGTGTTCTTTATAGTTTTCTTTAAATTGCTTTGAGTATTTTTATTATCATTAATTCCGCAAGAAAATAGGGCAAAAATACTCCTAGGGCACTACAACAATTCACCCCCCCCTCTTGTTGCAGTTCATTGTCTCTAAGAGTTTCTACAGGCTGGATTGATTCTCTACATTGGGGTGAGGAATTACACCCCAATTTCAGTCAAATTTGGTATCAGAGAACGGCTCACAAAGAGGGCAAGGTACGCACAGAAGGGAAAGTACAAGAAACTGAAGTGTAAATTTGTTTTTCAGAATCTTTCCGTTTTTGAGGCTGAAAAATTGATCGAGTTGGTGGATGTTTTGTGGGAGATTGTGAAAAATGTTTTACCTAATGTTCTTCATAGAGTTAGGGAACTTTGGGCTTTGGAATTAGTTGCATTGGTGGAGTAGAGAAGGAGATATCCTTATTTCTTTACCGGCTGCGCATAATCAATCAATGTTTCTGTACCTTGGTGAGTTGCCTTCGGAAACCCATCAAGAACTTTTCCATTGGCCTTCATTTTCCATCTCATAATCAATAAATATCCCATATTCATTAAAACACATCATTTGTGCATTTTTTGAAAGGTTTGATAGGTTTCTTGAAAGACCCATTCATGGTGTTTTTGCAAAGTACAGGATGACTGAAGTTTTATTTTGTCTTCTGTATTTTATCTTTTTATCCGTCATTTTGGAGTCTTTTTCATTTTTTCTTTTTTTCACATTGATTAATTTTGAGTTTAGTTTTTGGTGAGACTTGTTGTGCAATGAGTGGAGTTGTAGAAAAAAAGATGCGCAAGTGCTTTTGATCAAAGGTCACAGAAATAGTTTAGACTGTATGTGTGTAGGAAACTTTGCATTGTGATTAAACCACATAATATCTTGGAGTTTATTATCACCAAAAATCATCAATAGTGAAGGTTGTTTGGTTGGGTTCACAGTAGCAAATAGGATACCCACAGAATCTGAAATTTTGGTGTGAGAATTTTGATATTTCTGATTTTCTGATTTTTTTTTGGTGCACAAATTTTCTTTTCTTTCCTCTTCTCTTTTCTTCCTTTTTCACCCGTATTGAGTATTAGAGGATGGATTCATCAAAAGTACACATGAGCATCAATGAAAGAAAGGAGATGATGGCTTATGTTGTTGATAAATTTGTTCTAAAAAAAAATTAAAGATTGAGGAGGAAAACATTATAAGATTGCAACTAGCTTGTATACAAAAATGTGATTGGGGTATGTATAAGCATTATTCAGAACAATTAGGCCATGTTTTGATTCAAGAACAAAAAAAATATAGAAATGTGGGTCTTTATGAAGAGAAGGAGAAATATCAACAAAGATTACAAAAGAAACATGGTGACTCAGAAATTGTGATCGTTCGTGAGTATGATCCTTATGCTAATCTGCTTAGGATTAAAGTTGAGATCATCCCTAAGCATGTTGAGGAAAACATCATTGGTTCTTTCTCAGGATGCTACTCAAGAATCAAATGGTGAGAATGCTTCTGAAATTCAAGAATCAGATGATGATGTAGTTGTTGATGCACCTTGTGATGAGATGATTGATGATCTTGAAAAAGTGGTTAAAACACCTTGTGTAGAGAATGTTGAGAGTCTTGAAGAAGTCATTGAGCCAATTTGCATAGATAAGGTTGATTCTACAATAGAATGCGGTGAAGTAGTAGATTATGATCCAAGATTAGGGGTTGATTTACAAATTGAGCAAGCTAGCAAATATGGGTTTGTTAAGGAGGATTTTGTGCCAAAAAAATCACCTTATTTGGAGTGTGTTCATGTGAGTAGATTTGTTGAATTTAATCCTACAAAAATTCGAGGTAGAATTTTTGCTAAGAAGGGTAAAATGCAACAAATTAGTTGGAGTTGTGGCTACACAAGCAGGCTAATCAACTTGGTTAGTTTGTTTAATATATGGGTTTGATTAATCATGCAAGTGAGGGCATTCATCCTTACATGCTTGATCATTTTGGAAGGCATGGTGTCTATTGTGTAGTGTTTTCTTTGAGTAATGTGCAACTTGGGTTGTAGAGAGTGCAGTTCATGAGGTAATCATGGAACAAAAACTCGGCCGTTCCGTTATATAACGGCCGATTTGTAATGGGTTTGTGAGACACCGCACCTTTATATTTCGTTATACAACGACGCAAAAAAATCACACCAAAAACGCCGTTACGTCCGTTATGTAACGGATAACGGCCGAATTTAACGCCGTTACACCGTTATTTTGCCCACAGTTTTGAATTTATGATTGTTCAATTGAAAAAATAAAGAAGATAACTTATATTCCTGACTAGATTCCATAAAGTTTTAAAGAATTATAGACCCTAAATAAACAAAACACAAGCAAACAAAAAATAGACTACAATACTTCTTATAAATTTGACATTTTGGGCAAATCACATATCACAATTTGCAAATTTCACACCCATAAAAATAAGTTCAGATAGAAAAAAAATTGTACCAGCTTTGAGCATTCTTCTTCACCTTCATTGTTGTTTTACTTGATCAGTTTTGAGCCTCTGGTAATAATTCTTTCTTATGATTTTTTTTTTGTTTTTAGGTGATGGATAAATGAAGAACCAAGTTAAAGCTTGAGAAATAAACCAAGAAAAAAACTTGAGACTTAGAGTAAAAATGGAGGTCATCTTTGTGTAGAACAGTAGAAGTTAAAATGTAGGTCATGTGAGAGACTGAGACTTAGAGGAACAGATAGGAGAAATGGCGTAGTAAGTAGCATTGGAATATGGGAATATGGGATGTGATAGTCTAACTTTTTCCATTTCTAAATGCTAGAGCCTAGAAACCTAGAAAAGTAGTAGTAGTGTAGTACACTCATCATGACTGAGTAGTGAGTACTCTAACATTGGGCAGTACAAAATTTTTTTATTACTACACGTTATTACCTACAGTACAGCTACACAGATTAGGGCCTAATTTTTTTAAATTTTTTATACAGTTGTAGTCTTAATTAATATAATAGATATTTGTTAAATTTAGTTGTCTTAATTAATATAATAGACATAAAATGAATGGTCCAACTAAAAATTTTACTAATTTAACTTTATTTAGTTGTTAAATTTAACTTTATTTAGTTGTTAAATTTAGCTGTCTTAATTAATACTCCCTCCGTTCTCAAATGTTCTTCCCATTTGGAATATTCCACTTTAAGGATAGAGAAATTTGAATAATGTTTTCGAGACCTATTTAGAAGATAAAATATATTCATATGAGATCTCGTTAGATTCGTTTGTTATTTAAATTATTAACGGGAAGAACATAAAAGAACAGAGGAAGTATAGTAGACTTAAATTAATAGACATAAAACGAATAATTGGAAAACATTATTATTCATTTGTTACTTTAAATTATTAAAGATATTGAAATGTGTTTCACTTTACAAATATTTAACTATTAAACATGCCACGATCAAAGGAAGAGGATAAGGATATTGCATGGAGTTTTTATACTAAAGTCACGGATGATGGAAAAGTTTTAAAATGTAACTTTAGTGATAAAGTTATTAGGTGTGGAATTACACGTCTCAAGGAACACTTGGCTCATAAAAGGGGAAATGTAGCTCCTTGTACTAATGTTTCAGCACCAATTCAAAGATATATGGCTAGTATGTTAAAAGAATATAAAGATAAGAAAAAGGATAAAATCATCCAATATGAAAACTTGAAAATGAGTTAATTAGGGCCAATAATTGTGGTTTTGAAGATGATGATGATGATCATGATGATGACATTCAGCTGGAAATTGCAAGGCAACAAAGCCAAATGCAACAACAATTTGACTATGATAGAAATTTGATGCGTGGAAGAAGTAGTTTCCATGAAGGTGGAAGTAGTCGAGCACCTCAATTTATTAGGTCTTCTACAGTTAAGGAAGTCGGGGAAAAATCGCACTTTTGAACCAACATCGACACCAACCTCTCGATTAAGGGCTGTTGAAATTGACCTAGAAAAATATTCAAAAGCCAAAAAGCAACAAAAAATTAATACGTCATAGCTAAAAAAACAAAGCAAAAAGCTTTTGAGAGCATTTGGAAATTGGTTCATTGACACAAACCAACCATTTTCGTGTGTCAATTCAGTGTATACGAACCCATTTATGAATGCTATTCGTGAAGCTCCTCCCCAATGTAAGGCTCCAACTGCATATGAGCTAGCAGAGGTTTATCTCCCTCAAGAATGTAGATTGATGAAGAAATATATTGCCTTATTTGCTAATATATGGGAGGAGCGAGGGGTTTCAATAATGTGTGATGGTTGGACTGGTCCAACTAAAATGCACATTATTAATTTTCTTGTTTATTCAAATCGTGGCACAGTGTTTCATAAGTCCGTTGATGCAACTGATGTGAGATAAAGGACCGGAGAATACTACTTTTCATTGATGAAAAAGGTTATTGAAGAAATTGGACCAAGCAGAGTGGTTCAAATTATAACTGATAATGAGGCTGCAATGAAGCTTGTCGGCAAGAAAGTAATGGAGACCTTTCCAAATATATATTGGACGACCTGCAGTGCACATTGCATTGATTTGATGTTGGAGGAAATGGTAGAAAAGACAAGTATCAGGGAGGTTTTGATACAAGCAAGGATGATCTCATCTTGGATTTAGAACTCTACCTAGGTTGTGAACTCTATGAAGAAGTTTACAAATAATCGAGAGGTTTTACGTCCTGGTATCACTCGCTTTGCCACACATTTTGTGTCTTTGGAGAGTATTGTTAAGTACAAAATGCCTTTAAGAAATATGTTTTAGTCTTCTGATTGGTTGAGCTCTAGATGGTGTCAAATGAATGATGAAAATTCAATGCGAGTTCGAGAACTTATACTTGGAAACTCAGAAATTGCAACAAAATTTTGGCAAAGAGAAAATGAAATTTTGCAAATAATGGAACCTTTGCTTCAAGTTTTGAGATTGGTTGATGGGGATGAAAAGCCAACAATGGGTTTCATCTATGAGGCCATGGAAAGAGCAAAGTTGGCCATCAAAGAGAAAAAAAGATATTATAAAAAGTATTGGAAGATTATTGATGACAAGTGGAATGCTCAGTTACATTCACATCTTCATGCAGCTGGTAATGAAATTCATATTTAGTTGTTAACTATCGACATAAACTTTAAAATTAATTTAATTATGTTTTATTGGATGCAGGTTATTTTTTAAATCCACAATATTTGTATCAGGATGATAGAATTTCCAAAGACGATGAAGTCATTTCAGGAGTGAAATCAGTCATACAAAGATTGGAGCCTAATATGGAGGCTGCAATCAAAGCATTGAACCAGGTGACTAACTTCTATAGATCATATTTTATTCTTATTGACAATTTTAACATTTAAATATTACATGAATAAAATATGTCATTAGTCATTATCATCAACGAATTACATATTTACATTTACAAAGACAAGTTGGATAGTTTTTCAAACTATATGGCGGAAGAAGGAATAAAGCATATGAACCCTGGTAAGTTTCACATATACATATTGTGTTTGAATATTTCATTATTATTTCGACTTTACTAATATAATCATAACTATTTCAATGTGATATTATGCAGCTGAATGGTGGATGACTTTCGGTGAAAGTTTCCCGAGCTTCGACGCATTGCCGTTCGAGTATTAAGCCAAACCACATCATCTTCAAACTGTGAAAGAAATTGGAGCATGTGGACCCAAGTCCATACGAAAGCACGAAATCGTTTGCAGTATAAAAGACTTCATATGATAGTGTATCTTCGCTACAACATAAAGTTGAAAATAAGGCACGCGACAAGAAGAAGCGCTAAAGAAATCGATGCTAGCTTCAATCCTATAAATTTAGATTACATTTTTGAAGATGATCCAATAAATGAATGGATAGAAGAGCGGAAACAACCTGTATTTGAAAATGATGACTTAGAGTGGATGAAATTCAATGATGAAGAAGGGGGCAACACCATCAATATCGAGGATGATGATGCACTAAGCGGTTTAGGAGCATCTCCACCATTCAACTACAACACAAATCAACCAACTAGAAATACATCCACATTGTCTCCCCCGAGTGATGATACTGGAGGTGGTGGGAATGATTATGAACCTGAAGATAGAGAAGGTTATCCATACTCATCGAGACAATCAAGTATGCGTGACATTGGAGTTCCACATAGGGGTCATTTAAGCGAACCAACAAATGTTGATCAGAATACACTTAAAACTTTTGCAAGGCATCGTTCATGACCTGTAATTCAAGAACTGCCATCAGACAATGATGAGTATAACATGGATCAATTAAACCACACATATGATCTTACTCCGAATTGGGGAGATTATATTGGGTCAAGAAATACGCCAAATTAGAGTCAATATTCACATCAACCTCCAAATTGGGATTAATTTTGGCCAAATCATTCCCATGAAGATTCCAATCACACCCAAATCATCAACCAGGGTACAATTAATTATAGTCCGGTTCATTATGATAACTTAGTTCATTATCATTATTCATCAAGTTAAGCATCAAATTATGACAACTGGAACTCAAACGATTATGACCAATCATCTTATAACTTTGATAATAATGAAGAACAAGAACGTCATCGCCACTCGTTCTGGTGGTGATTATGTATTACCACTTACCAGTACATTGTATTATATTATTTTGTAATATTAGTTTATTATTTTAATTATTTATTATTTTACTATTAATGATTGAATTAATTTATATTTATAACTTAGTAATATTTTAACTAAAATAATATTTAAAGTAATTAATGATTTTTAACAATTAAACGTAAACAAAATAATAACCTAATAAATTGAATAATAATCCACTAAAGCCTAAAGGTACCATATATAAGGCAATTATGATGATTATGGACATATCATTACATAACAATAGTTGTTCAACTATAAAAATACAAGTATAGGCTCAATTCTCTATTTATGTGATTTTTTTTTAAAATCACACCGCGTCGACTGCTTTCCGCGTTATAACTCAGTTACGACCGTTTTTCGTGACACCGCATCCGTTTCCGCAAACGCGTCCGCGACCGCATTTTTTTTCCATGGGTGTAATTGATGTTTTACTAGTAGTTGTCTATTGTTGTGGTGTTCATTCATGTGCAACATAATTTAGAAGTATGTGCAACATGTAGCAGCAGGTTGTTGTGCGCAGCAGCATCAGATAATGGTGCACGTCATGGCAGCAATATGTGCCATTGTGCAAATCATGTTTGTAGTCAACACAACAACAGCAATATCACAACAACAAGTAGATCATGTGATTCTTTATACATTGAAAATAGAACAACAACAACCTTGGTTTGGTATAAATTTGGGAAGAGGTCCTGTTCAACATATCAGGAACACGAAATATATACAACAAACAAAAGTATGAGCTCATGGAGGACTTAGAATTGAGGGAAATTCCTTCAAAAGAAGGGGGGGAATGTAACAAAGGTGCAAGTACAAGACCATGACCAAGACAAAGACAAATATAAGAAAAAAAAAGGGCCAAAGCAAAACAGCAGCACAGCAAGTGAACAACCCACCTTGGAGGGGTTGTGCAGAGCTCATTCTGCAACATTAGAGGGCATGGTAGGAAGGGATGGAATCTCTACACTAGGAGATTTCTATCAAGACATTAGGAGGCCATTTCCAATCACGAGAAGACAACAAGAGAATGGGTAGAAAATCTCCCACCCGCAAGAAATTCTAACAACAGCATTTGCGAGAAAACTATGGACCAACAGACCTTGAGGACCTGTGCCAAGACGAACTTAGACTCCTTGGAAGGCCCAAAGGATCGAAATGGAATCTCTACAATGGGAGCTTTCCATCAAGACCTTAGGAGCCCAATTCCAAGCACAGGAAGTGCACAAAAAATGTGGCTAAAGGTCGCCTGGTCAGCGTGCTATTCTGAAGAAATTGTGCAGCAGCAGCAGATTCTGTTTGGGTGTTTTTTTTAATTACTCATGAGTGGCACGTGGCATTTCTAGACGTTGTAAATAGCTTTGCTAAGTCATTAGTAGTCTTATTATGTTTTCCCTCCCATATTAGGCCTATAAATAGATGGCATTAGCTTTGTATCAAGACAATTCACATTTTAGATTTTTGAGAAATAAAGTCATTGGATTTTAAGTCCTTTGTTCTTCCTTGAATGTATATGTACATTCAAAGATCTTGAGTAGTGGAAGATCCTCACCTATTGCATCTAAGAGTAGTCTTGGGTACAACTAGGGGATTATTGGCCTTGGGAGATCAAAGATCCAAGTCTTTCAATTCAAGAACACCCTATCTTTGTGCTGTTTGTTAAAGAATCATCATTGATTTGTTGGTGTTTAGAGTTGTTGGCTGTTTACTTGGAAAGGAGTGAAGGCTGGATTGATTCTCTACATTGGGGTGACGAATTACACCCCAAATTCAGTCCAAGACTGAATTAAAAGAGCAAAAAGAATGAATGAAACCTTTGATCAAATGTCATAGTTAGCCATTAGCGTCAACACGAAAATACAACTTCTCCATGAAGCCTATAGTTGATTTGCTTCACATAATTCAATCCCATTGCAATTATAAAAGATAAAGGTAAAGCCAATTGGAAGAAAAAGAGAAAAAAAAAGGAAAGAGAACTTACAATTGTTGCACACCTAACGATTAACCATGCTCACCCATCTCAATTACTATTACGAGACTGGGGTAAAAAAAGTAAATACTTTCCAAATGTCCATTGTGAACGATATAATTCAGTATAAAGTTTGAAGCACTGTAAATACATTCCAAGAAGTCGTTGTGATAACCATCCTTATATGAGAATCGTGAGAATCAATCTACCAAAAAGCTATTAATTTTAGGAAAAAATGTGATACTTTTTTTCAAAAAATAAGTAGATGATACTTTTCGTCAAAAAATGTTACTTTAAAAAAATAATTTTGAACAAAACTCAGAAAAAAATATGACGGATGTGTGGAACAGGACTAAGGAACTGCAAACTGGTTCACCTGCCCCACTGGTAAGGTAATCGCCCCGAAACCTTAAATCGAACTAGATTGGTTCACCCAGCCTAATGCTTCCTTGGAACAGGACCAGAACAGTATAGTTGCCCCCGGCCAAACAACCCTTTGGAACCGACAAAATACTAGTCGTTGGGTTTTAAAATGTAGCCATTGCATTTGTCCTTATAAATACAATTTAATTCCAATCACTTTTATTCACAATTGTTCTCATCTATTACTGTCTGTACTTAATACATATTGATATCACCTACACGATCAGGCTACCTTGAAAAATGGATTTACTCCCATAAGAGTAGGCCCTATTAAAAGCAGTCTATAATAGTAATTATTAAGCAATCCAATAAACGGTTTAAAAAGAAATAGAAAATCACTTGTAAATGTTGTCTTTTGCTTATCTTTGTAACCTCTTTCAAATAAGTTTTTGTTAAAACATAGGAGATATTAAACAGTAATTTTGTTAATACGCCGAACACACTAAAGCACTACTGATGTAAATGCTAATAAGCCGAACACACTAAACAAGAAACAATTTGGACAGAAAGTATGTTTGGGTGAAAATAGGACAGCTAAAGCACAAGAACAAACTCAATGCAATAGGATTTAGGCTAGAGACAAGACAAACTCAATCTCCCCTAGTTTAATACTCAAGAACACACTCAAAGTATTAAAGAACTCTTGTTAATTTTGGACAGACTCAAAGATAGGCAAGAAGAAAACACAAGGGTTTTGATTCATAAAACAAGTCTGAACTTTTCATTCATGAATATCTCTCTTTAAATAGAGTTACAACAGCAAAAGGAAGCTACAAAGCAAGAGAAATAAAGGTGGGACGTCCAAGCATGGGGAACAAGCATTGGAACTTACAAAACAACATTAAATAGCCTCCAAAGCATGCATTAGGCTGATTTAAGTTGTCCCTAAGCATGCAGCAGCTAATTAAACTGATTTAAGAGCTAAAAATGACTTCAAAAACATAAATAAACTTGGACCTATCAAAAGTGACGTCCAACAACCTTATGTAGCTTCATTTAATCTTCAACCCAAGTTAGACAAGTAAGAAATTCAGATTTAAAAGGATTAAAACCAAGTACTTCAAGAATTAAAGCAACCGACTCATGAGATAATGTATTTGATCTTGGATCATTCTCTCCTTCTTTTGAAGAGTTTGTCCTCAAACTTGAATCATCTAAGTATGGTGACAAATTTCCCACATTGAAAGTAGCACTAACACCCATCAACTCATCCGGAAGTTCAATCTTGTATGCACTATCAATTTACCCGCTCAAGTACTTTAAACGGACCATCAAAACGAGGCATAAGCTTGTTTTTGCGAAGCTTAGGAAATCTCTCTTTTCTCAAATGAAGCCAAACCAAATCCCCAAGGTTAAATATGGGTTGTTTTCTTTTTTTGTTTGCTCTCTCTTGGTATTTTTTATTCATCTCCTTAATTCTTTTCTTTACTTGCTCACAGGTTTTTTGAAAGGTTTCCACCCTCTTTTTTGCATCCTTTTCTACCATATTATTTTTTACCAAGGGAATCAAGTCCCGCATGGGCTAGTTTCACGTCCCAATCTTTCTGCGTTTTGCTCACAAGACCACGTAACAAAGAACCCAAAGTTCTATTTGTCACCTCGGTTTGCCCATCAGTTTGGGGATGATGAGAGGTGCTAAATAGTAATTTGGTACCAACCAACTTCCATAGGGTCCTCCAAAAGTGACTTAAAAACTTAGAGTCCCTATCCGAAACTATACTTCTAGGAATGCCATGAAGTTTGAAAATTTCCTTGAAGTATAATTCAACCACTTTTACAGCATCATCTGTTTTATTACAAGCTACAAAATGAGCCATTTTAGAAAATCTATCTACCACCACCATAATGCTATCTCTACCCCTTTGAGTCCGCGGTAGCCTAACAATGAAATCCATGCTAACACTTTCCCAAGGAGAATCTGGAACAGGTAATGGAGTATAAAGCCCCTTTGCGAAATGCCCCTTTGATTTTTGACATGTAGCACATCTCTCCACAACTAAAGTAACATCCTTGATCATCCTTGGCCAATAGAAATGCTCCTTAAGAATATCAATAGTCTTTTGAATGCCAAAGTGACCAGCTAATCCACCACTATGAACTTCTCTTACTAACAATTCACGCACGCCACCCTTAGGAACACATAACTTGTTACCTTTGAAAAGATAACCATCTTGCTCAACATAATCTTTCGATGGCTTTGGAAACTCGTTAGCAAAATCAGGATTATCTTTGTGATAC
The DNA here is from genome assembly GCA_019425755.1 of Amaranthus cruentus. NCBI lineage: Eukaryota > Viridiplantae > Streptophyta > Magnoliopsida > Caryophyllales > Amaranthaceae > Amaranthus > Amaranthus cruentus. The sequence continues at coordinate 15,309,090 of CM033459.1, forward strand.
TCCTTGAGTTGTTCAAAACCCAAAACCTTAGCATCCACCACAGAAAGCAAGTATGCTCTTCGAGATAAAGCATCAGCTACAATATTGCTTTTTCCATCTTTATACTTGGAGCTAAAGGTAAACCATTAAAGAAATTCGACCCACTTTACATGTCTTTTATTAAGTTTTTGTTGCCCATTTATGAATTTTAAATCCTCATGATCAGAATGAAGAACAAAGGGTTTTGGTCTAAGGTAATGAGACCAATGATCAAGAGCTCTAACTATGGCATAAAACTCACGATCATAAGTAGAATAATTCAATTTAGCCCCACTTAACTTCTCACTAAAGTAACTTATTGGCTTCTTTTCTTGAATAAGGACAGCTCCTATTCCAACCCCACTTGCATCACACTCTACTTCAAACACGTTGTTAAAATCAGGGAGAACAAGTATAGGTGCATTGCAAAGCATGAATTTGACTTTATCAAAAGCCCTTTGAGCATTTTCACTCCATTCAAATTCACCCTTTTTTGTTAATTCGGTAATGGGAGCCATAATAGAAGAGAAGATTCTAATGAAGCGCCTATAGAAAGAAGCAAGCCCATGAAAACTCCTTACCTCATGCACATTGGTGGGAGCCAACCAAGACTTAACTGCCTCAACCTTTTCCGGATCTACTTGTACTCTTTCTCGAGTCACAATGTATCCCAAAAATGACACACTAGGGGTCATGAACATACACTTCTCAAGCTTTCCATACAACTTTACTTCCCTCAATTTTTCAAACAACCTCTTCAAATGCACCATATGATCTTCATTGTTTTTACTATACACCAGAATGTCATCTAAGTAAACAACAACAAAATTATTATGAAAAGGACGGAGAACCTCATTCATCAACCTCATGAAAGAACTTGGAGCAATGCAAAGCCTAATTGTCATTACTAACCACTCATATAACCCTTGTTTTATTTTAAAAGCAGTTTTCCATTCATCCCCTTCCCTTATTCTCATTTGAGGATAACCACTCCTTAAATCTATTTTTGAAAAGACTAAGGCTAGCTCCACTTAATTCATCAAGCATATGTTGCAACCTAGGCATAAGAAAACGGTATTTGATGGTGATGTTATTTATGGCTCTACTATCTACACAAATTCTCTAAGTACCATCTTTCTTAGGCACTAAAAGGGCTGGAACAGCACAAGGACTAAGACTTTCTCTCACATAGCCCCTTTCAATAAACTCACTCACTTGCCTCTCAAGCTCCTTACTCTCCTCGGGGTTACATCTATACGCAGCTTTATTTGGCAAAGATGTTCCAGGGATCAGGTCAATGGCGTGCTCAATGCCTCTTATTGGTGGGAGGCCCTTGGGCAGGTCATTTGGAAAAACATCTTTGTACTCTTCTAATAACTCATTTAAGGAAGATGAGTTATCACAAGAAGTACTAATCTGATCTTTGGTCCTTAGAACCAAAGCATAACCACCACCACATTCATCCACTATTTTTTCAAACTCATTATATGTTACAAGATAGTTGCTTTTGTCATTTTCTTTCTTAGCAACTTTAGGGGGTAAGGGAATTAATTTAACTTTTCTACCATCTTTTTTTGTTACAATATACTCATTACCTTTTCCTCTATGCTCTGAATTGTGATCAAACTGCCATGGTCTTCCAAGCAGCAAGTGACAAGCATCCATGGGAATTACATCGCACCGTCTTTCATCTTCAAAGCCTCCAATAGAATAAGAAACCAAAGCTTGCTTCCTCACCATTATTCCAGTGCTATCATTCAACCAATTCAACTTGTAAGGTTCTTCATGATCTCTAGTAGCTAGCTTCAACTTACTCACAACTTCAAATGATATTACATCGGTTTGTGCGCCACTGTTAACTATAACATTGCAAGTCTTCTCTCCAATCTTGCATCTAGTATGAAACAAATTGTGGCGTTGCTTCAAATCAGCTTGTTGTTCACTAAATAGCACTTTTCGAACCACCATCATATTGTACTCATCTTCTGGTTGTATTTCCTCCTCATAATCATCCTCCAAATCTTCAACTTCATTTGCCACAAAATTATACATTTTTTCCTCTTCATCCATAATAGCACACTGAGTAGATGTTAAAACAGCCTTGCTAGGACATTCACTAACAATATGTCCTCTTCCATGACATTTAAAACATTTCCTCCTTGTTGCAAGTTCATTAGGTGACACAACAATCTTGCATCTAGTGTCGAGTCTCGTCGTTTTACATTGGTTTTATGCGTTTTACACTCGATTTTACCTTGCTCTTGTCTCCATGGTGTTTAGAGGTTATTTCAGGTGTTTTTGGGAGGTTTCAAGGTAAATCGGATCGAGTTCGAGGCTTAGACATCAAAGTCGAAGGAAAGATGCGTGTTCCGAGGCGCTCACAAGTGTTCCGGGTCATCCTCGAAGATGTTGCGAAGGCTGGAAGTCATTTGCCATTTGAGCGAAGCCAAAAATGTGCCAAGCGGCACCCATTCGGGCGAATGCTAGGCCCATTCGGGCGAATGAGTGATGCTGTCCCAAGACCTAAGTTCAAAACTCTTTGGAAATGCCGAAGGAGCCCTGATTCAGACGAATTGAGCCCATTCGGGCGAATGCCTTGGGCCCTTCGGGCGTATGGGTGGGGAAATGAGCCAAGTGATAATTGAAGTCTCTAGAAACCTCGAATGGGTCCCATTCGGGCGAATAGATAGAAACCCTGTGCTTTAGTAGATAGAAACCCTCTCTTCTATTAAACATCATTTTATTGCTTTTCTTTCAATTCCTTTGCCCTAAATTAGATTTTTATGCTTTCATTTACATTCAAGCTTTGTAATTTCAATTCCTTTTCATTCAAGCACTTTAGTTTATGAAAGTTTATCTTTCTTTACTTCTTTATTGCTTTGTTTATCTTTCATTCATGCGTTTTGATGTTTTGTTCATCATAGTTTTGATTCTTGCTTTGTTTCTTGTTCATTTACACTCAAATCTTGTTCTTGCTTTGTTATTGCTTTCTAGTGTAGTTGGTAATTAGTTTTCGTACTTTGCCTTTGATTATTGTTGATTTCTCTCTTGCCCTAATGTTCATTTTCATGTTATTTTCCTTATTCTTAGTTGTAGTTAGTCTCAATATGCTACAGTAGATTTCTTAGGGGTTTTGGTTTGGTGAAACCCTAGGTTTGGTGAATGTTGTTCATGTGTTAGATTAGGGTTGAGGTTATTGTGGTTTTTTTGATTGATATTCGATGCGTATCTTGTCCTACCACTCCCTTGTGAGACATAGGGCGATTATGGGTGATAACTGGTTTTTAACGCGTCGTTTTACGCTAAGAACCTTGGTTAATCAAACACATTTATAATCACCCAAAATAATACTACAACGAGTGTAGCGATAAGTCGGGGGTCGAACCACAAGGAACAAGGGATGTTAGACTAAAGAGTTGGTGTGGGAAAGGTTGATGGTTGGTAGGTAAGAGGATGGGTGAACTAATCTAGGATGAAAACAAACAATAAAAGAAAGCGGGCTTAGGCTAGGTCCACCCTAGGTAGGTCTATTGGAAATAGAGATAGGCTAGGTCGAAGGAGATCGAACGAAGGTCAATCGAGACACTCTAGATGGCATGGGGAAGTTGATGACCTATAGTCAATACGAACGACCCATAATCGCCCTATGTCTCACAAGGGAGTGGCAGGACAAGATATGCATCGAATATCAATCAATCAAACCGACATCAATCTCAACCATCTTCCTAAACATTAAACACAAGACCAAATCCCTAGGATTTCTCTAATCCAAAACCCTAAAATCTACTCTAGCATATTAAAAGCAAAAGTAAGAAGATAGAAAGCATTAAATCTAATCTAGAAAGCATTTAAAGAAACAAAGACATGAAAACATTAAAGAGAAAACATAAAGAAAGGAAAAGAAGAACAACAAAGCACAAATGAAAGAGATAACATGAAAGCAATAAATCTATACTACAAAAACATTAAATGAAAGCATAAAGGAAAGCATAAATGAAAGCAATAAAGATAGAAAAGCAATAAATGAAGAGAAACTTACATTAAATGAGAAGAACAAAGCAACAATTGAAGAACAATCTAAAATTAGGGCAAGAATTAAAAAGAGAAAAGCATTAAATTGATGAACAAGAAAGGGAGGGTTTCTCCCAATCAAGTCATGGGGTTTTAGTTCATAAGAGTGCCCTTATATAGGCTACAAGAAGTGGGAACAAAAGCCCTAAAAAATATCCTACGTGGCAAGCTTCGAAGAGAAATCGAAATCGCGAAGAACTGTGTCGCATTCGCCCGAAGGCAGCCCAAGATTCGCCCGAATGGGCCCAGATTCGACCGAATCTGGGTCAGATTCGCCCGAATTGAAATGTCTTGGTCTTTTGATTGAGCTGCAGTTTGGAGATTCGACCTGGGTTCGACCTTGCTTCGACCCAGGTTCGACCGAATTGCCCTAGATTCGCCCGAATTGGCTTCATTCGCCATTTCCAGAGGCTTTGGACATTTGACTTGGGCTGCTGCACATGGCTTCGACCGAAGGCTCCTCACATTCGACCGAATGTGAGCCTTTTGGCCACTTTGAGGCTTCAACTCATCATCAAACGAACTCCGAACTTTGCGATACTTTCGGAGGTGACCCGAAACACTTGTGGGAGCCTCGAAATGCGTGCCACTTCTTCGACTTTGACGTTTAAGCCTCAAACTCAACCCGAATCACCTCGAAATGAGCTCCGATCTTCTTGATATCTTCGGGAATAACCCGAAACATTTGTGAGAGCCTCGGAACGCGTGAATTTCTCTTCGATTCAAGTGCCGAAATCTCGTACGCAACGGAAACACCTCAAAATCTCCCGAAAACACCTAAAAACACTAAAAAGCACATGGGGACAAGATCGAAGTGAAATCATGCGTAAAGTATGCAAAAAGCCAATATAAAACGCGAGAATCGACATATAAATGGGGAGATAAATGTGCTCTAAATTGAGCACATCAATGGGTCGTTCGCATGGCTATAGGTCATCAACTTCCCCTCGCTATCTAGAGTGTCTCGATTGAGCCACGCTCAATCTCCCTTGACCTAGCTTTGTATGAGATCATTGTATCAACCTTGGGTGGATTCTTACCATCCCTGTTTGTCTCTTATTGTTATCTTAGTCTTGTTTATCGCTTTTGTAGTGTAGTCCAAAACACCCTTCACCTATATCATTTACACTCTCCAGACCTAGAACCTAATCTTCCTAGCCCTTGTCTTTGTGGTTCGATCCCCAACTTACCTCTATACTCATTATATTTGTAGTTAGGGTGTTATAAATGTGTTTGATTAGCTTGTGTTTCTAGCGTTAAACGACGTGTTAGAAAACGGTTATCAAAATGGCGCTGTTGCCGGGGACAAGGCGTTATAGTTAGGTTTTGTGCTTGTTGTAGTCCATTTTATTGCTTTCTTTAGTTTCTGTTTAAATAATTTTTGCTTGTCAGTGCTTACGCTTGGTTTCCAGTGTTGTTTGCATGAGCTATAGCACACGGAGATCACAGCTACAGCTTGTTCCATATAATCCTGAGATACAAAGGGTCACTAGACGTTCTCCTCCTCCCATTCAACGTCAACCGTCTATACCCAATCCTCGTCCACAAATCGCCGATAATCAACCACTCTTTGGGCAATTTGGGGCAACAAGGTCAAGAGAATTTCAAGGGGGCGTGGTGCTACCGGATGCCCCACCAAACTTTTGCATTGACCCACAATACACTATGATGATCAAGGCAAATCCTTTTAGTGGCTTGAGAAATGAATGCCCTCTGCAATACATAGAGGCATGCACGGAGACTTGTAGGTTCATGCCTCAATGCCCTAATAGCCCCGATTATGTCAAGATATGCCTCTTCCCCATCGGTTTGGCGGGGAACGCCAACAATTGGTATAAATGTATAGAGCTTAACTCCATCACAACATGGGCTCAACTTAGAACGGCGTTCCTCGAAAGGTTCTATCCCACAAATCGAACTCAAGATTGGCGCAAAAAGATCGCCTCTTTCACACAAGAAGAGGATGAGAACCTAAGTGCCACCTGGACTAGATTTAAGGGTATGCTCCGAGCTTGCCCTCATCATGAGTGTGGGGAGAATCATGTTAACACCTTCTTCTACGACGGGCTTGATGATTCGACAAAGGCACTTCTAGATTCCGCATGTGGAGGGAAACTTTCTAAGGTCCCATGCAACCGAGTAAGGGAGATGGTTGAAGAGGTAGCCAAAAATAGTTCTTGGGGTGGAGTAAGGAGAAGCAAGCAACCAAGGGGTGTGATCGACGAGGCCAACCTTGATTCGATCGGTGCGAAAATCGAAGCAATCATGGACAAGAAATTGTCCAAGCTTAAGTTAGCCCAAGGAAGCACTAATGTCTCCGCCGCTAGTGCAGCCAAACAATTCTCTTGTCGTATTTGTGGGGGTACCAATCATGACACATCATATTGTGGGGGTTTGAATCCGGAGCATGTGGCGTCGGTAGAGTATGGGTCAAGTGCTATCGATGGGGCCCAAGCAACAAACTTTGATGGGTATGGGTTTAATCCCGAACATGTAGCGATAATGGGTTATGGGAATCAAGGACAAGGGTACACTCAATATAGCCTATTCAACAACCCGTCCTCCCGACCTCCCTTCAATCCTAACAACGGTCAAGGAAATTTCAACCAAGGCTACAACAACAATCAAGTCGGTGGTGGTTTTCCTAGGCCCAATGGAAATAGGCCTTACCCACAAGTGCCACGTCCCAATCCCAACCTACCATATCCACCCACGCAACCACTTTCGAACCCCGCTCCTAACCAAGACTTCATGACAACCCAATTGAGCACCTTAGCTCAACTCAATCAAACTTTGATCGCTCAAATGTTACAACTCCAAGCCCAACAAAAGATGTTCGAGAGCCAACTTGCACTCCTAGCACATCCGCCTCCACCAACACTATTCCCATCCAACCCTCAACCAAACCCATCCACCCAACCTCCATCACCCAACCCACCACCCAATCCCAACCACCACACGTGCAAGGCGATCTTCCTTAGATCGGGGACATCTTATCCGGCTCCAGTTGAGACTACTTGTGTTGATCTGGGTGAAGGTTCTTTTAAGGATAATGATCTTCAAGAAGATATCGAGCTTGAGCTTGGGGGAGGGGGAGAAGGAGAGATTCTTGAGGAAATTGTTGAGGAAAAGAGAGAGGAAGAAGTTGAGAAAAGAAAGGAAGTTTGTGAAACAGAGAAGAAGCGGTTGGAGCAAGAAGAGAGATGGAAAGAAATCCAAGAGAGGGGAGCCTATGAGCGTTTACATGCCCCACCGCTACCTTTCCCATATAGAGCGGTGGAGAAGGAATTGCAAGCGAAATTTCTTAAGTTTCTTGAGCATATGAAGCGATTGGAAATAAAGATCCCGTTCTTAGAGGCCATGGAGCAAATGCCTCAATATGCCAAGTACTTGAAGACTCTCTTGGGGAACAAAAAGAGGCTACAAAGCGAGGTTGGTAATCTACCGGAGCAAGTTAGTGCCATCATCGAAGGCACTTGGGCCAAGAAAGAAAAGGCTCGAGGACCCTTTGTGCTCCCCGTTACTCTTGGGAACCAAAAACCCAAGGGAGCACTTGCCGATTTAGGGGCCTCGATTAGCATCATGCCGATGAGTATTGTTAAGCACCTTGCTTTTGAGCTCAAGCCATCAAAGAAATCTATCCAACTCGTCGACCGAAGCGTCAAGGTACCCTTTGTTGTCCCTTGCGATTTTGTTGTGCTTGATATGGTGGAAGATTCCTACACTGCCCTCATACTTGGGAGAGATGCATTGAAGAGTTTGGGTGCCCTAATTGATTGTGAGTCCGAGACCATTACTATAACGGTAGCCCACGAGCAAGCGGTATTTGGGTTTGCTAAGTCTTCCAAGGAACCCATGGTCGAGCAACTTTTCTCTCTAGACATTGTGGATGATGCTCAAGGTGATAAGCTTGGGGGGTTTGATGTTCTTGAAGCCCATGTATTTGATGATGAGGTGATTTATGATGATGGTGTAGTGAAGTTTGATGATGTTCCGATGAAGAAGAAGGATGATGAAGTGGTGGAGGAGAAGTTTGTTCTTGTGTATGACAATGGTGATGATGAAGCCGATGTTATTGACAAGCAACCCCGCAAGAGGAAACGGGTGAGAAAAAGAAAGAAAAAGATCTACAAAAAGAAAAAGATGGCTCTACCTAAGCTTGGGGGAGCCCATTCTTCGAGTGCCCATCCGGGTGGCCCCGGTTGTATATTGCTTACCTCCGCCACTGCTGCGAGGTGGAGAGTTTTGGGTCACCATGTACGAGGCGATGGTGATGCTAGGAGTGAGTCCACTCCTAGCTTAGGTATGGTTTCTTTCCCTAGCTTTTCATTTGTTGTTTGAGCTGGTGGTTAGCTGAGTCGAACTTAACGACGTTAAACAAAAGTACTTGCGGGAGATAACCCAGTGTTTGATGTTGTTTATATGATGTTTGTTTTGTTTTCTTTAGTTCCAATAATGCCTATCTTTCGTTCTTTTGGTTTTTCTTTCGCCTTCCCCATCGCCGAGACGGCTCTTGAGCTAGCTTGGGGGAGGATGCGCTTACGCTTTCAGAACCTCGAAAGATTTGCATTATTGTAACTATTGTTTAGTTTTTCTTTTAGTTTTTCTTTTAGTCTTTCGCATGTTTAGTTTGTTTAGTTTTTGTTTCATGTTGCTTGTATAGTTTCATGTTTAGGTTGTATAGTTAGTATTTTATCCTTGCTTTCAATAAATGGTTGAGTTGTGAGCCTAGCATGCAAGCTTCTGTTGTGCACATTCATGTCCCTATGCGAACTCGTATTTCCTTAGCCTTGTGCCTGTTTTGGGACCTAGAGTCTAACCTATTTTCCACATAGCTTGGGGGAATTGGGGTTTGCTTGGTTGGTGGCTTGGTTGTCTACCTTTAGAGGCGCATTTCAACTAGCCTGTGAGTATTGAGCCTTCTTGGACTCCATGCGAGTTCCATTCATTTTGTGTGCTAGTTAAGGGATCTAAGTATTGTGTCGGTTCTTCTCCAGCATGGTCGACTTTTCTTGAGACCAAGGATGATAACACGTTCCCTAGATTATTGCTACATAGTCAAATAGCCTACCTTGAACGTAATTGACATTAGGATAAGCCAAGTTTTTGCCTTTTCCTTTTCTTTTGTAGCCACATTTAGCCTCCACATGTGCCAAATGTTCCCTCTTCTTTACCTAGAGGATAGCTTTGTGATGATGGGTTTGTTGTGTGCTACATTGATGAGTAGGTTTTTGGTTATGATATTATGGTTGTTGGTTTGTATGACTCTATCCATTTTGTGTCCGACTCTTATTGTTTCTTCCTCTACCCTCCAGTGCTTACATATTGATTATTTATACACATTATTTGGTTGAGGAGACCTTTCTCTTATTCTTTATTGAGTTTGCATACACATATATCTATTTGAGTGAGAAGGTTTGTATTTCATATTGGGAGATGAGCTTGGAAACACATGTTATTATGAGATTTCACATTTTTGATAGTGTTTGATGATAGAGATCATTTGTGCTTATATGAGTTTATTGGGTTTTTATGGTTGATGGATATAGTATTTGTTGATTTATCATGAGATGTTTGTGGGTGTTTCGTTTAGGGTCACTTGCTATCCTCTACTTAGCTCCACATTCCCAAATGTATCTCACCTTAACCCTAAGCCAACAAAATGTATCCCACCTTAACCCTAAGCCAAATGTATCCTCTACTCATCTTCTGGTTGTATTTCCTCCTCATAATCATCCTCCAAATCTTCCACTTCATTTGCCACAAAATTATACTCCCTCCAATTCACTTGTGTTGTCCCATTTGGGTTTGGCACAAATATTAAGAGTGGGTGGTAGTTGGGTATTTTAATTGATTAAATTAATTGTAAAGGTGGTAGTTGGGTATTGGGAATTTGAAAAGTGGGGTTTTAATTTGATTAAATTAATTGTAAAGGTGTTAGTGGGGTATTGGGAATTGGAAAAGTAGGGGTATTTAGGTAAAAAAAGATAGACAAAAATGGAAATGGGACAATTGAAGTGAATTGAAATGGGACAACACAAGTGAATTGGAGGGAGTACATTTTTTCCTCTTCATCCATAATAGCACACTGAGTAGATGTTAAAACAGCCTTTCTAGGACATTCACTAGCAATATGTCCTCTTCCATGACATTTAAAACATTTCCTCCTTGTTGCAAGTTCATTAGGTGACACAACAGCCTTTTCTTTTGATTTTTCGTTTTTAAAACTAGATGGGAAAGCCTTACTTTGAAAAGTACTCCCTTTTGAGTTAGAAGAAGTAAATTTCGAAGTACATTTGTAAGGAAACTTAGGCTTTTCCTTCTCTTTCTCTTCCGGGGATTGTGCTTCATATTTCAAAGCCAATTTGCAATCATCACTAAAAGAAGCATAGTGAGTAACTTCCACTTTTCTACAATTATTTTTGGATAGCCCTTTAATGAAACGAGCAATTTTAAAGGCTTCATACTCTTGCAAATCACAAATCAAACACAGTTTTTCAAACTCTCTAATGTAATCTTCCATACTCATCTCATTTTGTTATGAAAGATGTGTAAGATTCAAGTATTGCTCTTGCTCATACTCCTTACTCACCCATTTATCCCTCATCTTTTTTTTTAATTTTTCCCAAGACTCTATTTTTTCCTTCCCTTCTCTTCTTCTATTTGCTTTAACATTTTCGTACCACAAGGCAGCAAGTTTAGTGAGTTGAAGGACAGCAAGCTTAAAGTTCTTTTTATCATCTGATGTGCTCGATTTAGAGCACATTTATATCCCTACTTTGGTGTCGAGTCTCGTCGTTTTACATTGGTTTTATGCGTTTTACACTCGATTTTACCTTACTCTTGTCTCCATGGTGTTTAGAGGTTATTTCAAGTGTTCTTGGGAGGTTTCAAGGTAAATCGGATCGAGTTCGAGGCTTAGACATCAAAGTCGAAGGAAAGACGCGTGTTCCGAGGCGCTCACAAGTGTTCCGGGTCATCCTCGAAGATGTCGCGAAGGCTGAAAGTCATTTGCCACTTGAGCGAAGCCAGAAATGTGCCAAGCGGCACCCATTCGGGCGAATGCTAGGCCCATTCGGGCGAATGAGTGATGCTATCCCAAGAACTAAGTTCAAAACTCTTTGGAAATGCCGAAGGAGCCCTGATTCGGGCGAATGCCTTGGGCCCTTCAGGCGTATGGGTGGGGAAATGAGCCAAGTGATAATTGAAGTCTCTAGAAACCTCGAATGCGTCCCATTCGGGCGAATGGGTGCCTATTTGGGCGAATGCCCCCTAGATGTTTGACGCTGCACTTTTCTTCGCTCGATTAAAACACGTGGATTCTTTTAGGGTAATTTCCCCCACCTCTTGTAGCCTATATAAAGGCACTCTTATGAACTAAAACCCTATGCTTTAGTAGATAGAAACCCTCTCTTCTATTAAACATCATTTTATTGTTTTTCTCTCAATTCCTTTGCCCTAAATTAGATTTTTATGCTTTCATTTACATTCAAGCTTTGTAATTTCAATTCCTTTTCATTCAAGCACTTTAGTTTATGTAAGTTTATCTTTCTTTACTTCTTTATTGCTTTGTTTATCTTTCATTCATGCCTTTTGATGTTTTGTTCATTATAGTTTTGATTCTTGCTTTGTTTCTTGTTCATTTACACTCAAATCTTGTTCTTGCTTTGTTAACGCTTTCTAGTGTAGTTGGTAATTAGTTTTCTTACTTTGCCTTTGATTATTGTTGATTTCTCTCTTGCCCTAATGTTCGTTTCATGTTCTTTTCCTTGTTCTTTGTTGTAGTTAGTCTCAATATGCTAGAGTAGATTTCTTAGGGGTATTGGTTTGGTGAAACCCTAGGTTTGGTGTATGTTGTTCATGTGTTAGATTAGGGTTGAGGTTATTGTGGTTTGTTTGATTGATATTCGATGCGTATCTTGTCCTGCCACTCCCTTGTGAGACATAGGGCGATTATGGGTCGTTCGCATGGCTATAGGTCATCAACTTCCCCTCGCTATCTAGAGTGTCTCGATTGAGCCACGCTCAATCTCCCTTGACCTAGCTTTGTATGAGATCATTGTATCAACCTAGGGTGGATCCTCACCATTCCCGTTTGTCTCTTATTGTTATCTTAGTCTTGTTTATCGCTTTTGTAGTGTAGTCCAAAACACCCTGCACCTATATCATTTACACTTTCTACACCTAGCACTTAATCTTCCTAGCCCTTGTCTTTGTGGTTCGATCCCCAACTTACCCCTATACTCGTTATAGTTGTATTTAGGGTGTTATAAATGTGTTTGATTAACTTGTGTTTCTAGCGTTAAACGACGCGTTAGAAAACGGTTATCATCATCATACTCCTTATATTCAAACACCGTTTCAATTTGCCTTTAGCCAATCAAGAAATGATTAACTATTATGACCTCCATTAAATTTAGGAAGATCAATTTTAAGCCCCCTATCTTCATCAAAAGATTTAAAAGTGTTTCCACTACTAGAATCCTCATTTTCAATCTCACCAATTTTTCTTGTAGCTTTTAAAAGCATATCAGCCATATTCCATTCTTGTTTCTTGCTTTTGTTTTTCAATCTCACTCTCTTTATTTTTTTCTCCATTCTTTCTAATCTAAAATTGATTGATCTCAACAACTCACCAAGGTTTTCTTCAGCCATAAGTTTTTTTTTTTGAACCGAAAGCAACACAATAGCATGTCTAATGTTTTTTGTTTATTTAAATGAACGAATACTTTGAAACACTCTTTAGAATGCCAATGCTCTGAAACCAAATGATGTAAATGCTAATTCAAGACTTCCGAAATAAATTAAAGAAGATAAAGAACCAAGAAAAGAAAGAAGAAACAATTTGGACAGAAAGTATGTTTGGGTGAAAATAGGACAGCCAAAGCACAAGAACAAACTCAATGCAATAGGATTTAGGCTAGAGACAAGACAAACTCAATCTCCCCTAGTTTAATACTCAAGAACACACTCAAAGTATTAAAGAACTCTTGTTAACTTTGGACAGACTCAAAGATAGGCAAGAAGAAAACACAACGGTTTTGATTCATAAAACAAGTTTGAACTTTTCATTCATGAATATCTCTCTTTAAATAGAGTTACAACAGCAAAAGGAAGCTACAAAGCAAGAGAAATAAAGGTGGGACGTCCAAGCATGGGAAACAAGCATTGGAACTCACAAAACAACATTAAATAGTCTCAACAGCATACATTAGGCTGATTTAAGTTATCCCTAAGCATGCAGCAGCGAATTAAACTGATTTAAGAGCTAAAAATGACGTCAAAAACGTAAATAAACTTGGACCTATCAAAAGTGACGTCCAACAACCTTATGTAGCTTCACTTAATCTTCAACCCAAGTTAGACATGTAACAAATTCAGATTTAAAAGGAATAAAACCAAGTACTTCAAGAACTAAAGCAACCGGCGCATGAGATAATGTTTTTGATCTTGGATCAACTACACAAGTTTAAAGCTAACACTTTAGGTAATTCTTCACAAAAGAAGCTTAAATACAATATTCAAACATCGTGATATTTAATTTTAAATCAAGGAATACTCAGTGACCGCTAGTAGTAGGCTGGATCTAACATTATGGTTAACAGGTGATCGTCATATTACTGTCTACTAAGCACAGCGGAAGACTTATAAAAGTCTGGGCTAAATCCGACCTGTAGCTTAATAGCCACAGCAAACTAATATAGAATATTTAAAACTTTTTAGATTAAATAAGTAAATACTATTTACAAAATATTATGAAATTATTACAATTTAATTTACTAATATCTTTACAAAATGTATTTCAAAAAGAAGTTCTCACGTCGCATATAACACATAATACATGTAGGCATCGTGTCCACAGCAGAGCTAACCTGAAAAGGGATCTATCCCCCGTAAGGAACAGGCCCCATCAAAGACTGTCAACAATTGAATTGTTGAGTAATCCAACTAATACATTTATATACAACTCATTTACAAACATTTCCATTTTAATCTTTTGCTCAATATTTTTTTTTTTTATTTTTTTTTTTATTTTTTTATTTTTTATTAATCTTTTGCTCAATTGGTATCTCCATATGAAACAATAATTTATCAAAACCCAAACTTTTTTAAAAGACCGTTTGGTATTGACATAAATACGACTAAGAATCTTTGGTTCATAGTGAATCAAAACACCACTATAACTTTACAAGTTAATAGCGAAATTCAACATACGGCTATTACTTTACAAGTAAATAGTGAAATCAAAATACAACAAATGAAACATATGATTTCATTTGCGAAACAAACAAAACTTTATTTACCAAACATATTTATTCAAAACTCATATTAAAACAATAATATAACACAAATTTAAAATGTGGGAATATAGTGGACCGTCAGGAAGTAGGCTTGATCTAAATCCTGAGAATCCGGGTGATCGTTACACCGAAATACGGTTCTTGCTAGAACGAAACGGGATCGGGGGCTCGAGACCGATCAGAAAAACATTATCTATTATCAAGGTATAGGATTTTACGATAATCCAGATATAAATATCCGTTGCCAATTCCAAAAAGCGGACATTTTTCAATGTCGAACATTTCAATACAAAACGAATCAATAAATCACTTGATTTTCTTTAAAATCAATAATCATAACTCATTTTCATAGCACAATATTTAAAAGCTCATATTATAAAGCTATGAAGATAAAAAAACATAATTTTGATCAAGGATTAAAAAGCCAGGTCAAATAAAGTAAAATTCCAAAGTTTCAAACACCAATAAATTATAGAATTTTGCTCAAATACAAATAGCAGTAATACCACACTTTATGAAACATATAACTTGAACTTTGAAATACTTAAATCAAATTTAGAAGATAATAGTGTTTGTAGGATTACCTTTGAGCAAATTTAATTTCCACACAGTCACACAAAACGTGAATACCAAAAACCAAAAATCCACTTCAAATGCTAGTTCTTCAATAGCTATTTTGATGGACCTCAAAATGGCTCCTTCTTGATACTACTTCAATTATTCCAACAAAAAGCCTTTCTAAAAACCTAACACACAACAATTAAAATGTCAATTTAATGGTTCTTTTAACCATTAAATTAACATACAGATAAATTGAATGAAGATGAAGATGTTTAAAACTTATTTTAACACAAAGGAACGGAAGATGGTAAGGACTACTTGAATTCTTCAACCCCAACAATATCTATAATCAATATAACTCCACTACAATAATGATTAATGACCCTAAATTGATCTCAAATACCTAATAAATAACCTTAAACATCCAATTTATTTCATAGTTTCTAATCCACTTTATAAATTCCGTATTAGTATCATATTAGGACACCTATTAGTATTTTGGTCATAACATCCTCATTAGAACGCGTATAGAGGCGATTCAAGTGGCTACGTGACCCTGACTCAGAGTTCTATAATTCTTATCCGGACACCAAAACCCAAAAACAATCAGAACGACCCCAAAAATGGTAAAACAGAAAGCTTTGTGTCGATTTTCTGGACAGCCGGTTAGTATTTCACTATTTTGAACATAACTGTCTCATACGAACTCATTTTGGTGCGATTCAAGTGCCCTCGCGACCGCGACTCGAAGCTCTTCAAATGTTATGCAGCAAACAGAACCCAAAAATGGCTAGAAGATACTCGAAATCAGTCGAGAACAAAGTCGCAGAATCTAGATTTTAAGAACTTTAAATGAACTTTGTTTTTAAACTTTGAAGATAATCAAAACCTCAAATTGTAACCACTAATCAAATACTACCACATGAATTAGAATTCAAAATGAACCCAAATGACTAAAATAATTACCCAATTAATGTAGAAATTAAACACAAATAACCATCACTAAACAACATTAAACAAGAACTCAAAACTTAATAAAACAAAACTAAATTTGATACTAGAAATATAATTTGGTATCATAATAAAATTTACCTAAAGAAATCTGATTCACTCGAACTATAACCCACAAACAAGATTATAATCACCCAAGTTCAACATGAAGTTTAAACTCAATAATCTTGACAATAACTTAGTCATCACAAACTCAAAGCATAATAAATCAGCTTTCCAACAATAAACAATATATTGAATCAAAATCATAGTTATAAATCAAATGACTTTAATATATAAAATCTATCACTCAAAATCAAACTTTAAAAGCTTTACTAATTATGTCTTACCTCTGATGTGCTCGATTTAGAGCACATTTATGTCCCTATTTTAGTGTCGAGTCTCGATGTTTTACATTGGTTTTATATGATTTACACTCAATTTTACCTTGTTCTTGCCTCCATGGTGTTTAGGGTTCATTTTAGGTGTTTTCGGGAGATTTCGAGTTAATTTGGATCGAGTTCGAGGCTTAGACTTCAAAGTCGAAGAAGACGCACGCATTTCGAGGCATTTCCAAGCGTCTCGGGTCATCCTCGAAGTGCTCGCGAAGATCGGAATCCATTCGATGAGTGTTTGAAGATGATTAGAGCCAATGAAAGGTAAACAGGCCCACATTCGGTCGAATGTGGGAGCCATTTGGTCGAAGCCATAGCTACACTCAAGACCAAGCATGCACAACTCACTGGAAATGGCGAATCAAGAGCCATTCGAGCGAATTTGGTGGATTCGGTCGAATCCCATACTAGCTTCGGTCGAAGCTAAGTGATGCACCCCAAGTCAAAGATTGCAACTTACTGAAAAGGCCGAATTCGACCACCATTCGGTCGAATGGTACGGATTCGGGCGAATCCTGGGCTGGCTTCGGGCGAATTTCGGCCTGTTCCTGCGATTTCATTTCCTCTTCGAAGCTTGCCACGTAGGATTCTTTTAGGGCTTTTGTTCCCATCTTTTGTAGCCTATATAAGGGGACTTTTATGAACATAAACCCTATGTCTTGATGGTTAGAAACCCTCTCTAATTGTATGTGACAAGTTGATTTATTTTAAATAACTAAAAAAAGCATAATAAGTATCTACTTATAAAGTGGTGTCCTTTAAGACATGAAATTATCATGTGGTATGGTAATGTATTTTTTACCTAAAGCATAAAATGTATATTATGGTAAATAAATTCCATAATATTTAATAATTGATTTATTATTACTAGTTTGTAATAATGTAAGTAAATTACTCAAGTTATGCATATTTTTATGTATGAAATTCAATATCGAATTGAATCACAAAGAATTGACATTTTTTTTTAGTGATTGAACGTTTATAAATGGGGGAGGTAATTTTTTAAAACCTTCAAGTGTAAACTAATAAAGATAATGTTTTATACACAAACATTTGTCTTAGTATTAGACAAAGAGATTAAATTATCTCTACTTAAAAATATTTAATAAAAAGTCATTTTAAGAAAAATGCACATTAAGGGAACTTGATGAATATATCTGGTCGAAGGTACTAGAATAATGTTACTTCTAGTGTTCCATATTTCTCAAATGTGGAAGGAGACTTATTAAGTTTTGTGATGCAATAATATGAAGATTGATGAACTATTGATAAGTTCAAGGCCCGTTTAGTGGCACAAGGCTATATACAAAAGCACGGTATCGTTCACTTCGATACACATGCACTTGTTGCAAGAACAACCACCATTCGGTTATTGGTAACGTACCTTCGATTCACAAATCTAGTGATTCATCAAATGGACATGAAAATTGTGCTTTGTATGGTGAACTAGATGAAGAAGTTTACATGTAACAACCCGATGGGTTTGTTTTGAAAGGACATGAATACAAGGTGTGTAAATTGTTAAGTCATTATACGTATTAAAACAAGCACCGAAGCAATGGCATCAAAAGTTTTGTGAGATGTTTTTGTCCTTTGGATTCAAATTGAATCAAGCCGATAAGTGCTTTTATAGCTAGTTTGTTGGGCAAGACAACCAAATCATTATATGTCTCTACGTTGATGATATACTCATATTTGGTACTGATTTATACGGGTTCTAGAGGCAAAAGAGTTTTTGTCAAGTTCATTGCAAATGATGGACATGGGGGAGGTCGATTTGATCTTAGCGATAAAGATCATAAGAGACGGGAATGTGATCTTAGAGGATTCAACAAGTTCGCGATTATTTCAATCTCGGCCCCTATCCACATGTCGAACTTCGTAGACAAGAAATTGGACTAGTTGCGCAATTAAGCGTATTCTAAGGTTATTGGATCGCTAATGTATGCAATGACTTGTACGAGACCGGATATTGCCTTTGCGGTAGTAAAGTTGAGTAGGTTTACTTGTAATCAAGGTTCGCAGCATAAGAAAGCGATTAAGAGAGTATTAAAATACTTGAAGGCTACTATGGGATGTGGTATCACTTATAGTGGAGAACCTCCATGTTTGAGAGGGTTATTCTAATGCATGTTGAATCACAAGTAAGGAGGATAATTCTTCTACAAGTGGTTGGATGTTTGTTTGTGGGGGAAGAGCCATATCTTGTTCTCAAAGAAACAAACGTGCATTGTTGATTCCACTATGGCTTCCTAGTTTATAGCACTAGCGTTTGTAGGGAAGGAAGCGGAATGGTTAAGGGATCTCATGTTTGAGATACCGATACTAGCAAAGCCCATATTACCGGTGGCAATTCATACGGATTGCAGGATGGCATTGGCGAAGGCTAATAGTCAAGTGTATAATGATAAATCTTGTCATATTGCTCTTAGGCACAACTTAGTGCAAGGATTTATCGTTAATGGGGTCATAACTCTTGATTATGTGAACACTAAGTTCTATTTGGCTGATTTTTCATTAAAGCCATGAGTAGGGAATCAATTGAACAAGCATCAATTTCAATCGGATTACGTTACTAAAGCTCAATTAGAAAGCCCAATGCACGCACGATTA
>CM033459.1:15330538-15380538 GCA_019425755.1 Amaranthus cruentus
TTCTTAATGGAGGGCCGTACTTTTTGAATAGAGCTCCAATGATAGTGAAGAAATGGAGCATGAATTTTGATTTCAAGGAGGAGATTTTGAGAGTCATCCCTGTCTGGGGTAAGATTACCTAGCCTCCTGCTCCACTGTTGGGGAGAGGATTCTTTAAGTAGAATTGTGAGTGCAATCGGTGTCCCTATCCTTGTAGATGAGTGCACGGCAAATCAAAACAAAGTGTCATATGCGAGAGTCTTGGTTGAAGTGGATGTAACTAAGGACTTCATAACAGAGGTTAGAGTGCGAGATAACACCGGTCGTGAATTTTTACAAAAAGCAATCCCCGAATGGTGCCCGTATTTTTGTCGAAAATGTAACAAATTGGGCCATGTGTGTAAGGATAAAATGGTGGATATGCAACCCCAAAAACATAATTTAAATGATGAAAAGACAGGAGGGGACAAGAAGGTGTGGCTCCCTTCTACCATTGTGAAAATTGTGCAGGGAGTTTCAAACATGGAAGAATTAAAGGATAAATTGACTAATACAATTAGCAACAACGACGAATTGCTTGAGGCCACTGATTCAGCAGCACTGTGCTGTACTGAGGCAGCTGGGCAGACGGGTTTGAAATGCAGCAACCCAGAAATTGGTGAAATCCAGCAGATAGCAGAAGGTAACTCGAAAGGGCTGACAGAAGAGGCGGATAAAGGTGGAAACAAGCACAAACAATCTTTGGATGAAGAGGAGGGACGGACCCCAGTTCCCCCAAGCAAGACAGCAAGGAGGGGCTGTCAGAAAGTGTCCAGTTCTGCTCACGGTGGGGCTGTTACGCAAGGAGATCATGAAAATAACAATGAGAATAGAGAACTAAGAGCTGGAAGCAATCAAAACCGGGGCGGGAACCCTCAAAATCCCTTCCCACAATGATTATTGTCTCTTGGAACGTGCGGGGTATGAACAACCCCATTAAAATCAGGGAAATAAAAAGTTTCCTTGATTGTAATAATGTGAGCGTGGTTGGTTTATTGGAGACGAAAATTAAAGAGTCAAATGCTACGAAAATTCAAAAGAAGTTTGGCAATAAGTGGCTGTGGTGTAATAATTATACGAGACATGAGAAAGGAAGAATTTGGGTCGGGTGGAGACCGGATAGATGCAGATTAGAGCAAAAAGACACGCACCAACAATTCATTGTTTCAAAAATCACACCCCTAAACACTAACACTTACTTCCATATTGTTTTTGTCTATGGTATGCATAATGTTCGTGATCGCAGGGAAATGTGGAAGAAGATGGAGGGGGTGGACAACAACTCATCATGCTTATTTATGGGAGACTTCAATGCTATCTATAAGGATGAGCATAGGAAGAATGGGTCATTGGTTACTACATATGAAACTTTCGATATGCTTCATTGGCTCGAGAGTATGGAGCTTCACCCAATCAACGAGAGAGGTCATCAATACTCCTGGACCAATAAAGAGGAGGGGGAGAACCGAATTCTTACCAAGATTGATCATGCCATTGGGAACCTCCAGTGGCTTAACAGATACAACCATGCATGGGTGCACTTTGCTAACCCTCAATTCTCCGATCATACACCCCTGATCCTGAACCTAGCAGAGCATGTCCAAGAGCAGAGCAAGCCATTCCGTTTCTTTAATTACCTGTGCGAGCATCAGGACTTCCTAAAGGTAGTTGAGGAAGCGTGGAAGATAAGAGTTAAAGGGGAGGGGCTGCAGAGAATCTGGTACAAGATGAGTAATGTGAAAAGAAGCCTCAAACACCTGCACACTAAAGAGTTCACGGGGATTAGAGAAAAAATTTCCAAATGGGAGGAGGCTCGAGAGCGTATTCAATCTAATCTGCAAACCGACCCCTCAGATAAAGTCCTCCACACTCAAGAGAAAGAGGCTTCTGCGCAAGTTCGTAAATGGAGGAAAATTGAAGATAAAGCGCTCCACCAAAAAGCAAGAGTCAACTGGATGAGACATGGGGATGAGAATACAGCTTATTTTCATGCCACGATTAAAGAGAGGCAGGCTACCAACACAATTCATGCGCTTCAAGACAAAGGGGCCAAGTGGCTAAACAACACACAGGAGATACATAATGAAATTAGTCAATTTTATAAAACCCTTCAGGGTACTGCAACCCCGAACTTGGAAGTGATCGACAGAAAGATTATGAGAGAAGGTGCCCAAATTGACAATCTCAACAGCCAGATGCTTATCCAAGATGTGCAGGAGGAGGAAATCAAAGATGCTCCTTTTGGGATGAATGACAATAAAGCTCCGGGGATTGACGGGTTTAATGCCTGCTTCTTTAAGAAACGTGGGACATCATCAGAGTGGATCTCGTGAGTGCCATAAAAGATTTCTTCACCAGCAATGCTTTGTTCCAGCCCTTCAATTGCACTTCGGTTACACTGATCCCGAAAGTGAAAAATGCTAACAATGTGGGGGATTTTAGACCTATTGCCTGCTGCACTGTTATTTATAAGATCATCTCTAGAATCCTAGCGGGAAGGCTCCAGAAGGTGATGGTTAGAGTGACAGATCAAGCCCAATCAGGGTTTATTCCAGGGAGACAATTGGCAGATAATATTTTACTAGCAGCTGAGCTCATCAAAGGTTACTCTAGAAAGAACAATAGCCCGAGATGTATGATTAAGATGGACCTTCGAAAAGCCTACGACTCAATCAGCTGGATGTTCTTGTTCTCGGTTATGGAAGAGATGGGGTTTCCCCCAAGATTTGTTGACTGGATTAGGGTGTGTGTCTCCACAGTCTCCTTCTCCATCCTGGTTAATGGCATGCCCCTAAAGCCATTTGAAGCAAAGAAAGGTTTACGGCAAGGCAATCCAATGTCCCCGTATCTGTTTGCAATTGCTATGCACAATATGAGCGCAGGAAAAGGTTTCCACTACCACCCCAGATGCAAGCTTGCTAATATCACGCACCTTCTTTTTGCGGATGACCTCCTCATGTTCTGTAAGGCCGATACTAGCTCCGTCAAAAGCATGCTTAGCATCTTTCTCAAATTTTCGAAAGCCTCAGGTTTGGAGGCCAACACGAGTAAAAGCAACGCTTATATCTCTGGAGTTGACAACCAAAGTAAAGATCAAATCCTTCACAGCCTGCAGATGGGGGAAGGGGCCTTTCCCTTCAAATACCTGGGGGTCCCTCTCCACTCAAAGAAGTTGAACTCCCGTGACTGCAGACCCTTGGTTGATAAAATCACTGGCAGAATCGGCTTCTGGTCCTCTCGCTTACTCTCTTATGCAGGTAGAATCCAGCTGGTCCGTAGCGTCATTAGGGGAATGCTGAACTTCTGGGCCCAAATCTTCTGCCTCCCCAAAAAGCTGATTAAGATGGTGGAGAACATTTGTAGGACGTTCATTTGGACTGGGAGTGACGGTCTGTCAAGGAAAGCTGCTGTTTCTTGGAAGCAAATGGGGTTACCTTATGCTAAGGGTGGCTTGAACATGCGGGATATGTTTATTTGGAACAGGGCAGCAATCCTCAAGCAACTTTGGAACCTGGCGCGCAAGAAGGAGAATTTGTGGGTAAAATGGGTGCACTGTTACTACCTCAAAACTCAAGAGATCCATGAAGTCATCCCTTCCATACATGCTTCTTGGAGTTTCAAAAAGATCATAAAGCAAAGAAACCTACTAGATCAACTAGGGGGCTGGGATAAAATCACCAATGGGAATAATTTTGAGATTGGTAGGGCGTATGAGCTAATGATTGCAGGAGAGCCTAGAGTGCAATGGGGAAACATAATGATCAAGAATGCCGCTAGCCCAAGTGCCCACTTCATCACTTGGCTCGCCATTCAAAACAGGCTTGCCACCAAGGATAGAATCAGCAAATGGATGAATCTCCCAGATGATCTGTGTGTCTTATGTAATGGGGCTAGGGAATCAGCTCAACACCTTTTTTGTGAGTGTAATAATGTTAAGGAAGTTAGAACCAGAGTTTTCAATTTCCTTCCTCGTGGGCTGCATGACCAACCCTTTCAGGATGAAATTATTCAAATGAGCAGGATAAACAGGAAAAAGTCTGATGGGGCCAAGCTGATCGTGGGCCTCTGGACGGAAATGATATACTGCATCTGGATGCAACGCCACAAGAAGATCTTCAACAACCATACGTTCAACGTGAAAGAAGCAGTGGATTGTATAGTCTTTAGGATGGCTGGGAGGGCAAATAGTAGGATGATTGATATGCTTGTAACTAGTTAGCTAGTTTTTGGGGTTTTTGGGCTGGCGCTCTTATTTTTGTCAGAGCGTTAGTATTTTTGGTTGGCTCGGGGGGAGTTAATTTCCTTTCCTTGCATTTATTGTATCTTTTTCCTGGTATATAATACAAAATCATTTGCCAAAATATATATATGTGTTGGCCCATTTGGTTTTGATGATAACTTAAACATTTATAAACAAACATATTACGTTTTGAGATTGTTGTGTTAGGTTATATATCCGGTCTTCAAAAGGTCGTTGATGAAACCATTAGAAGTTGAAAAGGACATTGCTACTCTGCATTTCAAGATTATGTTAAATTCGAAGAATGGTCAAATCAGAGACAGTGCAGTGTTCCCAGGTCAACCGTCAAAGAATTGGTCAACGAATTTATTAAGAAAATAATTTTTAGTTTTCTTTTATTTTGTTGTACGGTTGGATAAAATTAAGGAAGCACAAGGAATTAACCGGAAATTAGTTTAAGTAACTTCTAAATATTAATTCCTAATATATCTCCTAAAAATTAGGATCTTGGCTATTTTTAGCTAAAAGACAAAAAGGACTTGGAGTAACCTCCAAGTACTCTTAACGGATAATGCCCACTGATCCCACATCATTAGATCATGGGTTTATGGGTTTAAGAGTTCTCATGATTATATATATGCAACATATTGCAACCGGCACATTTGGTGATCAACAAAGAGAGAAATTATTTGTGCCCAATAACCTTCGTGAGATCCAAAAATCAAGAAGAGGAAATCTTGAGTGTTCTTTAATCGCTTATTAATTCCACAACATTTCCTTGTGCTATTCTTGTTTTGTTCATCCATTTTAGAGAAGTTTTATGTACGGGTTTTTGAGAGAATTTGTAATTAGACTTGGGTAAGTCTAAGGGGAATAGAGAAGACTTTTTGTAAAGAGAGAAAAAGAGAACAAGAAGAAGAACCGAGTAGAGAAAGAGAGAGAGAAGAGAAAGAGAAAGAGAAGGAGAATTATTTTTATGTAATAGAGAATTATATTTACATAAAATTAATAAGAGAAGTAAAATCCTTAGAGGGTCGTGGCTCTTTCCCACGTTAATCTCTTGTGTTCTTTATAATTTTCTTTTATTGCTTTAAGTATTTTTAATAGAGATATTCCGCAAGAAAAACAGGGCGAAAATACTCCCAAGAGCAACACAACAATTCACCCACCCCCCCCCCCTCTTGTTGCGTTCCATATCTCTAAGTGTTTCTACAATTGGTATCAGAGCCCTGTTCCTCATTTGATCAGGAAACCCTGAGAGCCGTATCTTGGTGTATTAGAGATGTTGAAAATGAATGAACGCATGGAAGAAGGGTACTCTACTCAGAGACCACGAATGTTTGATGGGAAATTTTATGAGTTGGTTGGTTCCCTTATGACCCACGATCTACATCTGGGAACAGCCGACAGTTCCCGAAACAAAGGCTTGGCTCTGGCAGTAGATGATCAAGGAGAGACAGAAGCCCCCGAAGAGGAAGAAACAACCAATCTTTGTCTCATGGCAACACATGATGAGAAGTCCAAAGAGGTATTATCTTCTAATTCATTTCCTGATTACTTATTCAAATTGGATAAACATAAATTGATTAAAATGATTTTAGAAACTCACGAAAACTTAGAAAAACAAACAGCCATCTGTCTCCAGACAGAAAAAGACCTCAAGGCTAGTAAAGACCAAATATCCTACCTTAATTCTTTTAGGACCGATGTGCAAACTCGATTCTTTGAATTGCTTGATAATAATGTGATGTTGAAAGAAGCTTTAGAAAAGGTTAAACAAGAGAACATCATGTTAAATCTTGAAATAAATCAACTTAAGTTGTTTGAAATTAAATTAAGTAATGAGTCTAATAATGAAATTAAATGTGTTTTTAATCAAATGAAATTAGACCTAGAATCCGCTCTTCATGAAAATAAACAACTTAGGCTTGAATTAAATTCAAAGGAAAAGGAGAAAGTAAGAGAAGTCCCCAAATGGATACTTAATGCTCAAACTAAAAGAACCGAAGGTTTAGGATACAATAAAAACGATAAAAAGAAAAAGGTCTACGTTGATCTCCCTAGTAAAAAGGTCTGTTCCTTTTGTGGCAAAACTGGGCACCTGAAACATCAATGTTTAAAAAAGGAACAGCACAACAAAACGAACCAAATATATGTCGATAGGGTTTAGAGAAAGAAATTTGATTCTTGTATAATCGACATGGAACCCAAGGATGGCTGGGTTCCACCCTCTAACAACTAAGTTCGTTTTGCAGGTTCTAGTGAGGGGGAACAGCTCATGGTATCTCGACAGTGGCTGTTCCATGCACATGACAGGCGATAGATCAAAATTTCTCTCACTGGAAGCCTATGATGGAGGAACTGTGACCTTTGGCGATAATATGAAAGGAGAAATCATTGCAAAAGGAAAGATAGGAAGGTCAAGTTCCCATGCTATAGATAATGTATTTTTGGTCGAGAATTTAAAACACAATCTTTTAAGTATTTCTCAATTTTGTGATAAAGGTAACTCTGTAAACTTTACTTCTGAAAAGTGCATCATTTCTAGGAACGACACAGGTAACACCATTCTGGAAGGAATCAGAAAAGGGAACACCTACATGGTGGACCTGCACACTGTTCCTAAAACCAGTTTAACATGTCTGAGTGTTATAGAAGATGATCCTCTTCTTTGGCATAAACGATTAGGTCATGCTAGTTTTTCATTGCTTAATACTTTACGATCTAAAGACCTAGTAAGAGGATTACCGTCCCTTAAGTTTCAAAAGAATGAAGTTTGTGATCCTTGTGCCAAAGGAAAACATGCAAGGTCATCCTTCAAACCTAAAAATGTCGTGACCACCTCAAGGCCACTTGAATTAATTCATATGGATCTTTGTGGACCAATGAGAGTCCAAAGTCGCAGTGGTAAGCGATATGTATTTGTTATAGTTGATGATTATAGTAGATTTACATGGACTTTATTTTTATGTAGCAAAGATGAAGCATTTGATGATATTGTTGCATTTGCCACTAAAATTCAAAAATCTAGTAATAATCAACTTGTCCACATAAGATCGGATCATGGTAAGGAATTCGAAAATTCAAGATTTATGAATTATTGTAATGAGCATGGTATAAGTCATAATTTTTGCGCACCTAGAACACCACAACAAAATGGTGTGGTTGAACGCAAAAATAGAACCTTAGAGGAAATGGCTAGAACCATGTTAATAGCTAGTGGTTTACCTAGAAATTTTTGGGCGGCGTTAATTTTGCATGCTATATATTAAATCGATTGCTAATTAGGACCGATCACTTCCAAAACCCCTACGAACTATTTAAAGGAATTAAACCTAATATTTCATATTTTTAGGTCTTTGGATGTCGATGTTTTGTGCATGTCAATGGAAAGCGAAATATTGGTAAATTCGATGAAAGAAGTGATAGCGATATTTCTTGGCTATTCATCTCACAGTAAAGCTTATAGAGTTTATAATAAGAAAACTATGTGTGTTGAGGAATCTGTTCACATTATATTCGATGAAACAAATTTTATGACAAGTGAACAAGAAACAGGTGATTTTAAGATAGGTCTTGCAAATCTGGATGATGAAAATAATACACAAAAAGAGCAAGATCAAGAAGAGCAACAACGGTTGAATCTTTGAAACAAATCAGAGCAGGAACACGAGCGGATTTGGAGCGCCGGATGTTCCTAATCCGAAATTCGAGAAGTTCAGAAGAAAAGAATTGGTGAACCTAATGAGAGTCAAGTCAGTGAGCCTGCTTCCACATCAGTCTCCACAAGAGACTTTGTCCCAAAGCCGTGGAAACAACAAAAGTCACATCCACTAGACTTGATTCTAAGCGACATAGGAAAAGGCATACAAACAAGGTCCCAAATGAGAAACTTCTGTGCACACTTTACATTTCTATCAACATTGGAACCCAAGAATCATGAAGAAGCACTACAAGATTCAGATTGGGTTGTAGCTATGCAAGATGAATTAAATGGGTTTCTAGGCAAGAAGTATTTGTGGAGCGACACACGGCTTTGAAAACCTAATTTCTCGGATCCAGTCTACAAACTTGATAAAAGCTCTTTATGGGCTAAAACAAGGCACCTAGACAATGGTACGAGAGATTATCTAAATTTTTGATTGAAAACAAGTTCATAAGAGGTAAAATTGATAAAACCTTATTCTTTAAGAATAAAGGTTCGGATATTTTAGTTGTTCAAATATATGTTGATGATATTATTTTTGGTGCTACCCATGAATCGTTATGTAAGGAATTTGCTGACCTAATGAGTAATGAATTTGAGATGAGTATGATGGGAGAATTAAATTTCTTCCTTGGTTTGCAAATTAAACAAAAGCCTACTTGTATCTTTATACATCAACAAAAATATATAAAAGAACTTCTAAAGAAATATGGACTAGATAGTGCTAAAACAAACCATACACCCATGGCCACTAACATTAGATTAGATGAAGACTCTAACGGAATTAGTGTTGACCAAACAATGTATAGAGGCATGATAGGATCACTACTATACTTAACTGCTAGTAGACCTGATATATCCTTTAGTGTTGGTTTGTGTGCTAGATTTCAATCGAATCCTAAAGAATCACATCATACGGCTGTGAAAAGAATTCTAAGATATTTAAAAGGAACTGATGACTTGTCCCTATTTTATCCGAAAAGTGATGTCTATGACTTGAAAGTACGATGATTGATTATGCAGGAGATCTTGTGAATAGAAAAAGTACATCTGGAATGGTACAGTTTCTTGGCTCTTTCTTAGTATCTTGGTGTTCAAGAAGCGAACAGTGCCTTATCCACGCGAAAATTTGTATAGGTAGCGACGTCTGTTCCCAAATGCTATGGATTAAGCAACAGCTAAGAGACTTTGGTATTAAATTTGAATGTGTTCCTATTTATTGTGATAATACTAGTGCCATTTGCATTTCTAAAGATCCGGTGCATCATTCTAGAGTTAAACATATTCATATTAGGCATCATTTTCTAAAGGACAATGTCGAGCATAAAAACATTATTGTTAAACATGTCAGTACTAGTGATCAAGTTGCAGATATTATGACTAAACCGCTTCCAAGGGAACAATTTGAAAAGATGAGGTTGGAGCTAGGCATGATCAAGATTCATTAAAGTTTAAATGCTAGCAGTCCTCCTCCAAATATCATGAAAAATTGGAAGGGTTAGATCAACCACAACAACCAAGATTGATCATTCAATCATTGCGAGATTTAGGTACGCATCTATTTAAGTATGTGCCATAAACTTTGTCTTGATTGCTTGCGTGAACTAAATAGACCAAGTAGCATATGTTATTCTATTTTATATTATTAATCACATATTTTTATTTTACAAAAATCACAAAAATTTATTTTATTTTTCCACAAATTCCAGCATTTTATTTCATTTTATTTTATTTCGGTGAGCCAACTAACTTAAGAAATGGAAGACGGATCATCGAGGTGTTTCGGAAAGTAGTCGTCTAAATCAATATATTCAACGAACTAAGCTTAATTAATAACTACCCATTACACCTCCTAAAACCGCCAAAATAGAAGTAGTACAAACTCTTCACTAACCGTCCCTTCATACATTTATAACCCCTACACTCCTCACGTCACATCCATCATTCATAAACCCATTACTTGTACTACTCCTAGCAAACCGTCACTCCATTTCCCTCTTTTAACAATCCCTAACCTTCATCAATTCATCTCCTCATCACCATGAAATCTCCCAAGTCCTCATCTTCCAAGAACACTAGAGGCAAGACTCCTAAATTCGTAACACCAGAGCCACTTCAAGTCATCCACCCATCATCAGACACCCCTCAATCATCAACTCCATCATCTAAACCCAAAACCTCAAAACTCATGCATGTCGGCACAAAGAGGGCTTTTTCTGCAACGAAAGGAAGCACATCTTCAAAACCCGCAAAGAAGGCCAAGGTTGTGGATCCTGATTGTGCTGAGGAACTAGCTAAGGAAATGTCAGTCGGGTTTGGTTTGGACAAATATTGGTATGATTCTACTCCCTTTCCTCAATTACATGCCATTTTAAGTAATCAAGGTTGGGAAGAATTAATGAGTAATTTTTCTTGCAATTCAATTTACCCACATCTAATTAGAGAGTTTATTCAAAATTTCTCAATCGATAATGGAGTTTGTTCAAGTACGATTAAGGACATTAAAATTGAATTTAACAGTTTAATGTTGGGGGAATGGTTTGGAGTTCCCGTTCTAGGGTTTGATACGTATTACGTAGGGTCAAAGATTGTCTTTTCTGGTATAACTGAGAAAACTGTAGTAAAATTTCTTGGTCAAGATGGGAAGAAACGCTTCAGTCATACATCACTATCACCACTCCACAAACTGCTATACAACATTGCAAGAAGATTTATTTTACCGCGCAATTCAAATCGTAGTGAGGTAAATCTTCGCGACGCAACACTCATTTACTGCTTGGCTAATCACATCAAAATTAATTTTCCTTCATTAATGGTATCACATTTATCTGAATGCATTGAGAAAGGCCTAATGGTAGGCTATGGAGGTTTGTTGACGTGTATTTTCAAGAAATTTGGAGTCCCATTGGATGGACTAGAGTTCCCTATAAGTGCCAATAACAAAATCAGTGAGAGGTGCCTTACTAATTTGCATCTCCAATTGAATGACAAGGGGATTCTGGAACATGCAATTGAGGAGGTGGATGTAAGTTCCGATGATGAAGAAGAAGAGAAAACAGAAAAAGAAAAAGAAGAAGGTGAGGGAGAAAAAGAAAAAGAAGAAGAGGTAGGGAAAGAAGAAGAAGAAGGAGAACAGGACACTGTTCCTTCTGCCACTCCTAAAGAGGCAGAAGTGAATGAGGAAGGGGTGCAAGCACCATTTGAGGGGGAAGCTGGAAGTAAGGGGGAACTATTTGAGGGAAAAAGAAATGTGGAACTGGAAGATGCACTATCAGTTTCGGAGGATGAAGATCTACATGTGCCTCTAAAGAAAATCAAGAAACCATCCGTGAAGTTCGCTTCCAAAAGTTCCTCGTGCCTACATGATGATGTTGCCTCTCCAACCCCTCAATCACCGAAACCAGATTCACCCATACCATTTCATATTCCATCACCACCATCATCACCTATTCCCACTTCACCTTCACCCACTGGTTTTGATGATTCTACAACTATTCCTCCTCCTCCTACTACCCTTGCTCATGTCCTATCCAAAGTCCTTGATCTGCAGTCCCAACTTTGTGCTTTTCAGAGTGAAGTTCGTGTCTCACTCACCACTCTTGCTGAGCAGCTGACCCTAATGGAGTCTCGTCTTGGGGCAAAGCTCGACACTGTGGAAGTGCAGACGGAATATGTGGATGAAGAGACTGCTGCCTGATCCCTCCTACTTCTGTTTTATGTTTTAAAAGTTTTTTGTTTGTTGGCCTCATCCTTTGAAGTTGTAACAACTAAACAATTTTTTTTGCTTTTCGTTTGATGTACCAGCTGGGGTACAAACAAGTATTTTCGTATGCTACTAACCTTTTCTTCATATCATATCTTTCGTTTACTTATCCCATGGTCTATGATGTTTTTTAGCTTGCATCTCTTGATTCATGTTTAGGCGTTTGCTTACTTAGTTTGCTGCTTACTTTCTTAATCTGTCTAATGCTTGCCTTAGAGCTGTGAGTTGATAAGATCCCTCCTTTTTGAATGATGTCAAAAGGGGGAAAATGGCAACAAACTTACAATGTGTCTTTGTGAATGCTTATCTTTTACTTTGTGAATGCTTATCTTTTACTTAGTCTTAGTTCTTTTGTTTCTTTGTTTAAATGTCTTAACATACATGTTATGTTTAGTATGCTTAGTATGCTTTAACTTTAACTTTGCTTCGTTATGATTTTATGATTTTATGATTAATGCTTATGATTATTCTTGGATTTTACTGATTATGGGATTCATTGTTCTCGTCGCCTTGTTTAAGTTTAACTTAGATTCTTATAACTTCATAGTATTGACGTACTTAAACTAATGTGTTATTATGCTTTGTTTTATTTAGTTTCTTAATCTCTGTACATTTATTAGTTTTTATTATTAACTTATATTTATGTTTATGTTTTGTTTTGTTTTAAGCTTTTATTACTATTTTGTTAAAAACTGAAGTTATGTTTAACCACATGATTTTCGCTAAAAATTTTTTTAGAGTAATATGTGTTACTAAGAGTTTAGTAAATTATTTGTCATGATTTGATTTACTAAATATGTTTGAACTTGTGTTAATCTCTAGCATGTTCAAAGTTATTAGCTTTACTCTATATTTTTATTAAGTTTGTTTATAAAGTTTGTCATCATCAAAAAGGGGGAATTTGTTGGCCCATTTGGTTTTGATGATAACTTAAACATTTATAAACAAACATATTACGTTTTGAGATTGTTGTGTTAGGTTATATATCCGGTCTTCAAAAGGTCGTTGATGAAACCATTAGAAGTTGAAAAGGACATTGCTACTTTACGTTTCAAGATTATGTCAAATTGAATGGTCAAATCGAGAGAAAGGTCCGTGTTCGGTCACCGTCGAGAATTGGTCAACGAATTTATTAAGAAAATAATTTTAGTTTTCTTTTTATTTTGCATGCGGTTGATAAAATTAAGGAAGCACAAAGGAATTAACCGAAATTAGTTTAAGTAACTTCTAAATATTAATTCCAATATATCTCCTAAAATTAGGATCTTGGCTATTTTAGCTAAAAGACAAAAGGACTTGGAGTAACCTCCAAGTACTCTTAACGGATAATGCCCCCGATCCCACATCATTAGATCATGGGTTTATGGGTTTAAGAGTTCTCATGATTATATATATACAACATATTGCAGACAGCACATTTGGTGATCAACAAAGAGAAAATTATTTGTGCCCAATAACCTTCGTGAGATCCAAAAATCAAGAAGGGAAATCTTGAGTGTTCTTTAATAGCATTAATTCCACAACATTTCCTTGTGCTATTCTTTGTTTTGTTCATCCATTTAGAGAAGTTTATGTACGGTTTTTGAGAGAATTTGTAATTAGACTTGGGTAAGTCTAAGGGGAATAAGAAGACTTTTTGTAAAGAGAAAAAAAAGAAGAAGAACAAGAAGAGAAAGAGCAGAAGAGAAGAGAAAGAGAAGAAAGAGAAGGAGAATTATTTTTATGTAATAGAGAATTATATTACATAAAATTAATAAGAAAAAGTAAAAATCCTTAGAGGTGTGCTCTTTCCCACGTTAATCTCTTGTGTTCTTTATAATTTTCTTTTATTGCTTTGAGTATTTTAATAGAGATATTCATAAGAAAAGCAGGTGAAAAATACTCCCAAGAGCAACACAACAATTCTCTCCCAAAATCACTCTTTTAATTCTAATGGAGCTTCCAATTTTTTTTTTTGGTTGGAGGAAACAAAACACAGAATATCGATGCTATCAAAACAGCATGGGGACGGGAACCCCTTAATTCCCTCGGATCAATGATTATTGCGGCCTGGAATGTGAGGGGCATGAATAGCCCCGCAAAAACCAAGGAGGTTAAAGCTTCCTTGTTACTAACAATGTAAATGTTGTAGGTTTGTTGGAGACCAAAATCAAGATGCAAAAAGCCACTAAAATTTAACAAAAGCTGGGCAATAAATGGAAGTGGATTTCGAATTACAATCACCATGAGAAAGGTCGTGTGTGGGTAGGTTGGCGTCAGGATCGGTGCAAGCTGGAGGAGTGTATTAGCCACCAACAATTCATCGCTACCAAAATCACTCTAGTTAATTCTAATCAGAGCTTCCATATTGTTTTTATTTATGGGTTACACAATGTGAGAGATCGTAGAGATTTGTGGCAAGAGCTTGAAAAGATTGACATCAACTCCCCTTTCTTATACATTGGAGACTACAATGCAATCTACAAAGAAGAGCACAGAAAGAATGGGTCTCAGGTCACTACCTACGAGACGCATGACATGTTGCAGTGGTTAGAAAACAAAGAGCTCCATCCTATCAGTGAACGAGGGAACTACTACTCCTGGTCAAACAGAGAATGTGGGGATAAGCACACTCTGACAAAGATTGATCATGCAATTGGAACCTCTAATGGTTGACTTCCTTTAGCCAGTCCAGCGTCACTTATGCTAACCCCCAGACTTCGGACCACACTCCGCTTATCCTAAAGCTTGCTAGCCCCATTCATCAGCAGAAAACCTTGTTCCGTTTCTTCAACTATCTTTGTGATCACAATGACTTCTTAAATGTTGTGCAGGAGGCTTGGAACATTAGAGTTAAAGGCTCGGGGCTCCAGAAATTTTGGTACCTTATGAATAACGTGAAAAGTGGGCTGAAAAAGTTACACATCAGAGAATTTGCTGGGATAGAGGACAAAATAAAAAGTGGGAGGAAACCTTGGAATCCGTTCAAACTCAAATGCAAGTTAATCCTTCTAATGAGGAGTATCACAATCAGGAGAAAGAGGCAATCATCCAGGTCCGCAAATGGAGGAAAATAGAAGAGAAAGCTCTGCTTCAAAAATCCAGAATCAACTGGCTGAAGAACGGGGATGCTCTGCGTACTTCCATGCTACAATTAAAGAGAGAAGATCTTCAAATAGTATTACCGAGCTTCAAAATTTAGAGGGCAATTGGATCAATACCTCATAGGGAATTCATGATGAAATCACAAAATTCTATCAGAATCTCCAAGGTACAGAGCCCAAGTATCTAGAGGGGATTGATAGAAGTATTATGAGGAAAGGTCCACAGATAGACAATCATAACAGTCAGATGCTGATTCAGGATGTGGGAGATGAAGAGACAAAAGATGCGTTGCTTGGGATGAATGATAACAAAGCACCTGGGATTGATGGGTTCAATGCATAATTTTTCAAGAAGACGTGGGACATCATCAAGGAGGACTTAATCAGCGCCATTAAAGATTTCTTCGCCAATAACAATATGTTCCCCCCTCTCAACTGCACAGTTGTTATCCTTAACCCAAAAGTGACGAATGCAAGTAAAGTTGGAGATTTCAGGCCCATTGCATGCTGCACTGTCATATACAAGATCATCTCTAGAATCATTGCAGGCAGACTTCAGAAGGTGATTGGTAAAGTGATTGATCAGGCTCAGTCAGGGTTTATTCCAGGGAGACAAATGGCAGACAACATTCTCCTTGCAGTAGAGATCATCAAAGGGTACTCACGCAAAAACAATAGCCCAGGATGTATGATCAAGATGGACCTCAGGAAAGCTTATGACTCGATCAGCTGGACCTTTTTGTTCTCTGTCATGGATGAGATGGGTTTCCCTCCTAGGTTCGTCAACTGGATAAAAGCTAGTGTCACAAAAGTCTCCTTCTCTATGTTGGTTAATGGTTCGCCCCTCATACCGTTTGATGCGAAAAAAGGGTTACGCCAGGGTGACCCCATCTCCCCCTACCTGTTCGCTATTGCCATGGAGTATTTGTCAAGGCTCATGCATGATCAGAGATATAATGGGAAATTTCACTACCACCCAAAATGCAAGAAAGAGAACATCACTCACCTCCCGTTTGCAGATGATCTCCTCATGTTCTGCCAAGCGGATAAGATGTCTATTCAGAGCTTGATGTGCACCTTTAAGCGCTTCTCTAGAGCCTCCGGGCTTGAAGCTAAAACTAACAAGAGTAATGCGTATCTCTCGGGGGTGGATAGTCAAACCAAAAACAGGTTGTTACATTTCCTTCAAATGGAAGAGGGCTCTTTCCCGTTCCGCAACCTGGGGGTTCCTCTCCATTCCAAAAAGCTCAATACCAGGGACTGTCGGCCATTGGTGGAGAAAATAGTAGGGAGAATTGGCTTCTGGTCTTCGCGCCTCCTTTCCTACGCGGGGAGAATCCAGCGGGTTCGTAGCGTCATAGAGGGTATCCAAAATTTCTGGGCCTAAATTTTTTGCCTCCCGAAGAAACTGATTAAGATGGTTGAGAACGTCTGTAGATCCTTCATCTGGACCGGGAAAGAGGGTCTTTCTAGAAAAGCTGCAGTAGCTTGGAGCCAAATGACTTTACCTCTCTCAAAGGGAGGCCTGAACCTGAAAGATATGCACACATGGAACAAAGCTGCTCTTCTAAAGCACCTCTGGAACCTAGCTCGGAAAAAAGACAACCTTTGGGTAAAATGGGTCCACAGCTACTACATGAACAATCAAGAGATCAGTAACGTGAGAGTTTCCATACATGCTTCATGGGTTTCAAGAAGATCATTAAACAAAGCTACCTTGTGGATAAATTAGGGGGATGGGAAGGATTCACAAATGATCCGAATTTCCCCATAGGAGGGGTTTACAATCGGCTGTCTGTGGACGCCCCTAGAGTGACATGGGGAAACATCATGATCAAGAACTACGCCAGCCCAAGCGCAAAGTTCATCACTTGGCTAGCAATACAAAATAGGCTGGCAACAAAAGACAGAATTGGGAGATGGCTTGATATTACAGACGAAAATTGCGTGCTTTGTAATGGAAGCAGAGAATCGATTCAGCATTTTGAGTGCCAGAACGCTAGGGATATTCGAGCAAGGCTCTTCAGTTTCCTACCCGAGAGACTTGATGAAGTTAACTTCCAAGCTGAAATTGGTTTCATGACCAAGATCAATAAGAAGAAAACTGATCGAGCAAAGCTGATTGTTGCCTTATGGACGGAGATGATCTACAGCATATGGAGACAGCGCAACAACAAGATCTTCTATAACCGCACCTTCAGTCTGAAAGAGGTTCATGATCTTATTGTATTTAGAGTAGCAGGGAGGGTTAACAGTAGGATGAATGACATGCTTGTATCTATATAGATATAAACAAACATATATATATATATATATATATATATATATATATATATATATATATATATATATATATATATATATATATATATATATATATATATATATATATATATATATATATATATATATATATATATATATATATATATATATATTATATACATATATATTTAATGTTATGCTACTCGTATCCTAAAATAAATAAAAATTAATGATAAATAAATTTAAAGGAATTTATGTATCACACATATATACTATGAAGTTTTTACTCGTTTACTACGATATCTATGTTGAAAGGATCTCTTCCAAGCAACACCATGATCCAATGCTTGAATGATGTAGAGGATGAAATATGAAGTGAAAAAAAAAATGAATGAAGAGAAAAAGTATATACCTTGAGAAAACGATGTGAAAAACAAGGAAAACCTTGTGCCAATAGGTCAAAAATCAATGTCATATAAATACATCCTGTTGGTTGATCATGGCTCAAGAGGGGCATAAGTAGGTCCAAAAAGGACAATGTGTAAAACGGAGAAGTTCAAAACGGAAACAAAATATATATGGTGTTATTTAATATAGAAGAGTGATCAACCAATGGATTTCTAGTACCATGTAATTACTTGGTTTGAAAGTTGTGATATCATGAAAAAAAAAGACAAAAAAAAGAATTAAAAGATTGGATATTACAATTTTAAAGATGCATAACATTTTCTATTAGTTTGTTGAATATTTATGGATTTCAATGGGAATATATGATTATGTGTGAATTTGATGATATAGCTTGATATTATGTTTCTTTCTAATTAAGAAAAAAAAATACTTTTGAAATTAGTCATACTTTTATAAAAAGATATTTTTGTAAGAAAAAATTTTGAGATTTTGTGGGTATATCTTCTGTAAACCCTCACGAGATCATAACTCGTTCACTAGGGGTAACCTAGGGGTTTAAATGGCTTGTTGCATATGCTAAATGCAAATTCGATAATGGTTAATATTATTACAATACTTAATTTGATCGAGGACGATCAAAGGATAAGTGTGGGGGACTTTGTTAAGTTCTAAAAGTTATATTATTTTTATTCCTCTTTACGTATAATTTTATTACGTTTATTTAATAATATTTAATATTTAGTGAATATTTAATTTATGAATTAATACCTACGCTTATAAAATTTTATTAATATTTTGTAGGATTTTTGATTAAAAATAGAGTTGGACGAAATGAGAAAATTGGAGCTGAACGAAGAAAAATCGTTACTCGCGAAGTATTTGACGCACTACTTTTAAAATGGTAAATCTCACTCATACGGACTCTAAATTAAGCATTGTTTGAGGCTACGGACATCTAATCGAAAAGATCTACAACTTTTTAGTTATGGTCAGAAGCCAATTCAAGCTATATCAATGCTAAAAAATTTAATTATGTCGGCAGCTGTGCATTGCATATCCCAACATTAATTGATGAAGTATAAACTTATCACAAGTGGAAGCTTTGTTTCTGCGTATTTGTTAACACTTGCAAATAAGAATTCCAAAGAAATTCAAACTCCTCTACAGGTTTTGCAAGTGGATTGGAGCATTTATTACACTATGTACTTAGCCGAAACAATTAGCAAATCAAATATGATTGCTTAACCGACCTAGCTTACTTAGTGTATTTCAAAGCTGCTCCTACACACATCTAGCTAGATACAAATTGAGAAAATTTTTTCTTTTTCTTATATTTTTCTCTCTATAAATACATGTATTACCCCTCTTAACAAAGGTGTGTTATGATATGAGATAGAGTGTAATATACTACTAAGTAGAGAGAAGGTAGAGAGATAGAAAATTATTATTTTTAGTTTTTTTTTTATTTTGTATTACAAAATTATTTACATAATGAATTTTTCTTATTCTCCCTACTTCTTCATGTCTAATTTAGAGTAATTTTATTTTGTAGTAACATGTATTAATGTCTTGGCATATTATTTTTATGAAATTTGAAATGGGTCTTTAACTTATACAACTTTGTTATTGAGTATTTATGTAAACTAGTTTTAATCTCTAAATTTATATAAGATTAATTTTGTTCCGTACACTTAATTATTCTTGTATAAGTTAATGTTTTAAAATTAATTAAACTTTGTTTAGTTATTTTTATTAAAGAAACAACTAGTAATAATAACTGCATCTAGTTTTATTATTAGAGTTTACATAATATTAAATTTAGTTGGGTGAGCAAGCTAACTCAAATCAATTACATACAGGCATAATAATTAGGTTTTATATAGAACAATTGAAAGAATATACCTTTGAAGAGAAATAAATGACAGTAAAAGGTGATATACCTGACAAGTGAAGAATCAATGCGGGTTTTTTGTAGTTTTTCGTTCAGTTTTGCACGAAATAAGGCCTTCTTCCTATCTCGATCAGCCATCGTTACGCTTCAATGAAACATCATAGTCTTGAAATAGCCATTGTTAAATCATTGTTTAATGAAAGGTTACAAATCTTCTTGTAATAGCCATTGTTAAATCATTGTTACAGTTGTAGTTCATTTTCAAGACTGATGTTTCCCCTAAACTAAGGAATAATCTTGTTGTTCTTCAATGAAAAATTGAAGTGGGTAATTGTTAAAATTGAAGAAAATGGAAGATTTGAAGAAATGGCAGCCATGGAAGACAGCCAAGGAAGGAGTGAAGAAGGAGAAGAAGAAGAAGAAACTAACCCTAGTTAGGTTAATTTCGAAACTTAACGGAATTTTAACCGAAAATACTTAAAAAGGTCACGGTTGTAATTACCACTAAACCTCAGGGGTGCCATTGGAAAAAAAAATAAGTTTAGACACCATTGATAAAAACGCATACCTCAGGGGCACTAGGGCTTTACTATCTTGGGCTTTACTATCTTGGCTACAAATAGAAAGCTAATATAAAAGGGTTGACAGGGGGTTTACGAGGGTACTATAAATCCTACAGCCGCCTATTCATATAAAATTTGTAATTAATCAATGATTAAAAATAATCTTGCTGATGACTAAAATACATGTTGCTACTACTTTCTGTATTTGATTTACTCTCTTATTTACGTTACATATTTTACTTTTAAGCTTATTTTATTTTTATGTTTCTAGTAGTGTAATCAAAACTCATTTCCCCCCATCTTTTACTTTACATTATTTCTATTAGTAGAAAGTAAATTAGAAGTATCTTTAAAACTAGTAATCACAATCTCTGTGGGTTCGACCCCTACTTACCACTTACTATATTTAGAAAGTTGTAATAGGGTAAAATATAATTTAAATTTGTGCGCGTACGACAGCGTCCTACAAATTTTTGGCGCCGTTGCCGGGGATTGGCGAAGAATTAGAAGAAGAGGAACTCATATTCTCGCTTGAAAATTTTTTCAACCTAGCTACATCATTTGGTGAGATTGTTCTTAATTCTCATCGAGCAGTATCCTTCTCAAAGAGTTGGTGTTGATGGTGTGAGCTAGCGAGGATCAGATACCTGGGTATACCCCACAAAGAGAATTGTTGACAAAGTTTATGAACCAGCGGAGCCTATTCTTCCCAAACCCATCATCAACACAATATGGCAAAAATGTGTTCCTCCCAGAGCCCAATTGACTCTATGGCTCGCAAACTTGGAAAAACTAAAAACGTGGGACATTTGTTTAATTATCTATATTTATTGATTTTAGATTTTTTAAGTCACATCACTTAATATATTAGAAAATCATATATTTTATTACATTTGTTTAATCATTTATTATTTAAAAATTTTATCAATATTATTTATTAAATGGGTATTATTTAAGGGTATTAGGTATTTTTAGATAGTTCAAAGTTAATATACTTTTATAAGGATTTTTTATACTATTGGTTGCTTAAATGCAATGCATGATTCTAATATGATTTAAGTTGTGACTATCTTTATCCAAGTCGCTTAAATTTTTTGTGAATTTGTTTAAATTTTTATAAAATAATTTATATATATATATATATATATATATATATATATATTATATATAATATATATATATTTATATATACATAATGTATATGATTATGATATTATAAATATATATATATAATACTATTATATAATATATATTATAATAATATATAATATATATATAAATATATATATATATATTATATATATATATATATATATTTTTATATATTATAATATATATATATATATATATATACATATATATATATATATATATATACATATATATATATATACATATATATATATATATATATATATATGTCCCAGTCCTTGTAGATGAATGTACGACGAAGCAAATAAAAGTTTCTTATGCGAGGGTTCTAGTGGAAGTCGATATAACAAGGGAGTTTGTTATGGATATAAAAGTGAGGGATAACATGGGAAGAGAATTCACCCAAAAAGCAATACCTGAGTGGCGCCCGTTCTTTTGTCGGAAATGTAATAAAATAGGCCATGAATGTAAAGAGCCCACGAACGTTCCTCCTCACCAGTCTAAGAAAAACAAAGAAGGGGGGAAAAAGATGTGGATACCCACGGATATCGCAAAGGCTATGCAGGGGATAAATAACCTTGAAGATCTTAGAACCAAGATGGTGGCTGACCTCATCCATGTTCCTGACATGGAAAATCAGCCTCATGATGAGGGAAATAATCAGAAGGACAAAGATGTTGTAGACAACCAGCAGCATCTTCCTACTGTCCAGCATACGAACAATAGAGAAAAACCCATGAACACCAATATATATCCAGAGGAAGGTGATGAGGGGGGATGGACCAAAGTGAGTACCAGGAAATCAGCACGTAGAGCTTTGCAAGATCAGGACAATAGAGGGACTCTCCTTGACTCGACCCAGCAGGGTAATGAGCATTTAAAGGGGCATGAAGAAGTATAAACAGCAGCCAGCACAGTGACAAAAAGGGACGGGAACCCTCAAATTCCCTCCACGCAATGATTATTGTCTCATGGAATGTACGGGGTTTGAATAATAATGTGAGTGTGATAGGTATTTTGGAGACTAAAGTCAAAGAGGCAAATGCAACGAAAATTCAGAAGAAATTCGGCAACGGTTGGATTTGGTGCACAAACTACATGATAGATGCAAACTAGAGGTGTGTGATACTCATAAACAATACATCACTACCAAAATCACCCCCATAAACTCAAACAACAGCTTTCACATTGTGTTTGTGTATGGACTCTATAATGTCAGAGATCGAAGGGATATTTGGAAGGATTTGGAGAACATGAATATTAATACGCCATGTCTGTACATGGGAGATTTCAACGCTATCCACAAAGATGAGCACAGGGAGAATGGGTCGGTTGTTACGACGTATGAGACCCACGACATGCTTCATTGGCTAGAGAGTAAGGAGCTTCATCCTATCACCGAAAGGGGGCACAAGTACTCATGGTCCAACAGGGAGAAAAGGACAAACCGCACTCTTACAAAGATCGATCATGCAATAGGGAACCTCCAGTGGTTGAACTCCTTCAATCACGCATATGTTCACTACGCAAATCCCCAATCCTCTGATCATACTCCGCTAATCCTGAACTTCATAAGGCAAGATGAAATGCACAACAAACCGTTTCGTTTCTTCAACTACCTGTGCGAGCATCAAGATTTCCTAAGAAGCGTGGAGGAGGCTTGGAAGATCAATGTTAAGGGGCACGGGTTACAGAGGCTTTGGCACAAGATGAAAAATGTGAAAGCCAGATTGAAATCCTTACACAATAGAGAATTCGCAGGGATAAAGGAAAAAATAAAAAATTGGGAGGAGACCCTCGATAAAGTTCAATCCAACTTGAAGAATAACCCCATGAATGATGAGCTTCACCAGCAGGAAACTGATGCAATCACCCAAGTGAGAAAATGGAGGAAAATCGAAGATAAGGCGCTTCTTCAAAAGTCCAGAATCAACTGGATTAGAAATGGGGATGAAAGCACGGCCTATTTTCATGCTACTATCAAGGAGAGACAGTCCTCCAACAGTATTTACGAGCTTCAAGATAGTGAGGGCAGGAGGATCAGCACGACCCATGAGATTCACCGGGAGATAACTCAGTTCTATCAGAACCTCCAAGGTACAGCAACTCCCAAACTGGAGGTGATTGATAGGAAAATCATGAGGGAGGGCCCCCAGATTAATAATACAAACAGCCAGATGCTCATCC
Organism: Amaranthus cruentus; assembly: GCA_019425755.1. Lineage (NCBI taxonomy): Eukaryota > Viridiplantae > Streptophyta > Magnoliopsida > Caryophyllales > Amaranthaceae > Amaranthus > Amaranthus cruentus. Next base: position 15,353,815 of record CM033459.1, read on the forward strand.
AAGAGGTGAATGAAGAGGAGATTAAAGATGCTCTGTTTGGGATTAATGACAACAAAGCTCCAGGTATTGACGGGTTCAATGCATGCTTCTTTAAGAAGACGTGGAACATCATCAAAGAGGACCTTATCAACGCAGTCAAAGATTTCTTCAGCAATCAAAATCTCTTTCTCCCCTTTAACTGCACCTCAGTCACGCTTATCCAAAAGACAAATCATGCTAGCAAAGTCGGGGACTTCAGACCTATAGCCTGCTGCACGGTTATCTACAAAATTATCTCGAGAGTTATGGCAGGGAGACTACAGAAAGTGGTGGGTACAGTGATCGATCAAGCCCAATCAAGGTTTATCCCAGGGAGGCAGATGGCAGATAACATTTTACTGGTAGCAGATCTCATTAAAGGGTACACAAGGAAGAACAATAGCCCGAGATGCATGATCAAGATGGACCTTCGGAAATCCTATGACTCTATTAGCTGGAACTTTCTGTTCTCCGTCATGGATGAGATGGGCTTCCCTAGAAAGTTTGTGGAATGGATCAAGGCCTGCGTCTCCACTGTGTCTTTCTCCATCCTAGTGAATGGCTCGCCTCTTAAACCGTTCGATGCTAAGAAAGGTCTGCGCCAAGGGGATCCCATTTCGCCTTACCTTTTTGCCATCGCAAAGGAGTATCTTTCCAGATTGATGCAAAAACAGAGTGCTTCCTCAAATTTCCACTTCCACCCCAAATGCAGAAGTGCAAACATCACTCACCTTCTTTTTGCTGATGATCTTCTCATGTTCTGTAGAGCTGATATGTCCTCTGTTAAATGCATGATGCACACCTTCAATCAGTTCTCCAAAGCCTCCGGTCTAGAGGCTAATACCAGCAAAAGTAACATCTACATCCCCGGGGTTGATACACAGAGCAAAGAGAGGATCGTGCACTTCCTGCACATGGATGAGGGCGACTTCCCATTTCGGTATCTGGGGGTTCTCCTCCACTCCAAGAAGTTGAACACCAGAGACTGCAGGCCACTTGTAGATAAAATCATTGGCAGAATTGGCTACTGGTCTTCTCGCCTCCTTTCGTATGCGGGTCGTGTCCATCTTGTCTGTAGTGTTATAGAGGGTATGTAGAACTTCTGGGCCCAAATTTTTTGCCTCCGAAGAAGCTCATCAAGATGGTGAATAATGTATGTCGGTCGTTCATTTAGACCGGGAAAGATGGTTTATCTAGGAAAGCTGTTGTGTCCTGGAATCAAATGGTTCTTCCTTATGCTAAAGGAGGCCTAAACCTGAGAGAAATGCACTTGAGGAACAAAGCCGCCATAATCAAGCACTTGTGGAACTTAGCTCAAAGAAAGGAGAACCTGTGGGTTAAGTGGGTCCATAGCTACTATCTGAAAAATCAAGAGATACAGGACGCCATCCCCTCTACTCATGCGTCATGGAGCTTTAAGAAGATCCTCAAGCAAAGAGACATAGTGCAAAGACTTGGTGGATGGGAAGTCATCATGAAAGGAAACACATACTCTATTGGAAGGGTCTATGACTTACTTATTGCCGAAGAACCCAAAGTTATGTGGGGGTCCATCATGACCAAGAATGTCGCTAGCCCTAGTGCCAGATTCATCACATGGCTAGCAATCCAAAATAGGTTAGCCACTAAAGAAAGAATTGGGAAATGGATGGATATCTTAGATGATAGCTGTGTAATGTGCAATGGAGAGACCAAAAAGTGTCCAGCATCAATTTTTTGATTGCCCGAATGCTCAAGAGATTAGATCTCGCCTCTTTAGTTTCCTTCCCCGAAGGCTTGACGGGCCCAACTTACAGGCTGAAATTGTGGAAATGAGCAAAATCAACAAGAAGAAGACAGATAGGGCTAAGCTGATAGCTGGCCTTTTGACAGAAATGATTTACAACATCTGGATGCAGCGCAACAGGAAGACTTTTGAAAACCATAGCATCAGTGGGAAGGAGACTGTAGATTGTATAGTTTTTAGAATAGCAGGGAGAGTTAACAAAAGAATGTTAGATATGCTTGTAACTAAGTAGGCTTCTTTGGGGGTTTTGGGCTTTCGCTCTGCATTTTTGTTTAGAGCGTTAGCGTTTTTGGTGGGTAGGGTGGGAGTTAATTTCCAGCCTGACGGTTTCAGTTTGTATCTCTATTTGGTATATAATACAAATCATTTGGCAATATATATATATATATATATATATATATATATATATATATATATATATATATATATATATATATGAAAAATTATAAGAAACTACTTAATCTATATATAGATTTTTTTGAAAAATTACCTTACATAAAATTTTCTGCATAAAACTACCTTACATGATACAATTCTTTGCAAAACACTACCTTTTGCTGATTTTCGTCAGTTGACTATTAATATTAACGTTGAACTGCACAGAATTGTATTATATAAGGTAGTGTTTTGCAAAGAATTGTATTATATAAGGTAGTATTTGCAAAGAATTATATTATATAAGGTAGTGTTTTGTGTGGTCAATTTAATTTATCATCAACTAACACACACACACACACACACACACACACACACACACACACACACACACACATATTATATAATATATATATATATATATATATATATATATATATATATATATATATATATATATATACTATCTATATATATATATATATATATATATATATATATATATATATATATATATATATATATATATATATATATATATATATATATATATGTTATTGTGTATTACTAAATATATTAATCATATTATATTAGTATTAGTGTGTTTTAGTAATATTACTTACTTCTTTCTTTAAAGAAGTTTCCACTTTTAATTTTTGGGTGTTTTATAATTTGTTGTTTCCAAAAGGAATCTTTCCATTTATATCACAAACTTTGAAACAAAAGACTAATTTATCCTCATTTTAATAATGCTTATGATCCGCACATATCTTCTACTGACTTTATTTTAGCATTTTTATATTCTTTATGAGCCCCACATGTTTCACACTAACTTTATAAAAAAAAAAATTTATTAGTTGTAGTCCCCATATTTTTTCCATTAACTTTTGGTAGCCGGTTTCTAGCGCGTCGTTAAACACTAAGAACCAAGCTCTGCAAACAATATTTATAATCATCCCAAATACTACTACAACGAGTATAATGGTAAATTGGGGGTCAAACCACAATGACAAGGGATACTAGACACTAAGCTCGGTGTTGGAAGGTGTATGGGAGGTAGATTGGTGGGTGAACTATACTAAGAACGAGAATAAAGCAAAGAAAGCAAACGGGGATAAACTAGGTCCACCATGAGATGGTCTATTGGAAATAGAGATAGGCTAGGTTAAGGGAGATCGAATGACAATCAATTGAGACATTCTAGATATCTAGGGGAAGTTGTTGACATATAGCCATTCGAACGACGTATAATCGCCCTATGTCTCTCTAGGAGTGGCAGGACAAGATTCAGATCGAACATATATCAACAGTTATCATCTACTCAACCCTAATCCCAGACATTGAACACAAGACTAAAGCTAAGGTTTCTCTAACGTAAAGCCCTAAAAGAACTACTCTACCATATTGAAGGCAAAATCAATAAGTAAAGAAAACATTAAATCTACTCTAAAAAGCATTGAAGGAATGAAAGACATGAAAGCAATAAAGAAAGCTTCAAATGAAATGAAGAACAAGAAAGCAATAAATCTACACTATGAAAGCATTAAAGGAACGCATTAAAGACATTTAAAGCAATAATTGAACGTAAACTTACATAAATAATGATGCTCGAATGAAGGAGAAAGCATAAATGAAGAACAATCTACACTAGGGAAAAAATGAAGGAGAAAGAAATAAAGGTTGATACTCTAGAATGAGGCACAAGGCACTCAAGCTAGGCATAGGGAATACAATCTGTTTGGAGGTATATATAGCCCAAAGGGAAGGGGAACAAAAAGCAGTACAAACAACCTACAAAATAACCTTGCGAAAAGTAAAAACACGTGCTGATTCAGGGCTGCATTCGACCGAATTCCATGGCGCATTCGCCCGAATGTTACCTCATTCGCCCGAATGGAGGAGTATTAAGAGTTTCCAGTGACTTTGAAACACAATAGTTGATTTCCATTAACCATTCGCCCCAATAGTGCAATTCATTCGCCCGAATGTATGGGCATTCGCCCGAATTGGGTTCCATTCGACCAAAACATAGACTTTGAGCATGTTTCATTGAGGTTCTTCTCCTATTCGCCTGAATGGGCTAGCCATTCGCCCGAGCGAGCCCCCATTCGACCCAATGGGTGGTCGAATGGCCCTAATTCTTCCTCAAAACTTGTTCTTGAAGTGTCGAAAGGTCTTGGAAGTGAGTGAGGCTCTCGGGGATGATTGGGAATGCTCGAGAATGCTTTGATATGCGTGTCTCATCTTTGATTGAAGTGTCTAAGTCTCGTACGCAATGAAAATAGCTCGAGATCTCCTCAAAACACCTAAAAGTACCTCAACACCCCTATGGAGACAAGAGCAAGGTAAAATCATGCGTAAAATATGTAAAAACCAATGTAAAACGTGTAGAATGAGGAAATAAATGTGCTATAAAATGAGCACATCAACTTTCTTTTAATATTGTTTTAATATTATGGTCCCCACTTTTCTTCCTTCAGCTTTCTTAATTCCCGTGAACATTCCTTGTGGGAACTTCATTAAGGAACAGATGGAGTATATATTATTTAGGGAAAATTACATTAAAAACTCCCCAACTATTCGCGATTTAAATATAAAACTCCCAACAATTGATTATTATTTAAAACTCCCAACTTTAGGCCCATTTTATATTTAAAGTCCAAAATGACTTATAACCGGATAAATTTGTTTTAATTGAGACGAAGTGGGACCCAATTGTATTTATTAATCACCTCACTTCCTTTGACCTTACACTACCCTTCACGTACCCTCCCATTTCAACAAAAGGTAACCGGTTAAAATAAGTTATAAAATGTATCGGTGCTTTATATTTAAGATGGGCCTATAGTTGGGAGTTTTGAATAATAATCAATAGTTGAGAGTTTTATATTTAAACCGCAAATAGTTGAGAGTTTTTAAAGTAATTTTCCCTATTATTTATTGATGAACAAGTAAGTACTAAGTTCTAGTACGTATCCGTATTAGTGTAAAATTCGATTATAAAAATGCTAATAACTATACTCAATAAGGCGTTTAAACGACTACTTATGTAAGAATTTTAATCAATTAAAAAATATTTGAAATGGTATGGTATTCCTTAAATGAATTGGACCTACAAAACAAACTTATATAATATGACTTAGCAATTCAATTATATTATATGACATCACCAATTTTGAATATTGATTTTATATAATTTCTTTTATTTAACAATTTCAATTTATTATGCTCATTTATTAGTTTCTGTGCGTCTCTATGCAAAAGACAATGAGGCTAATTGACTGAGACAAAATCTATAATAATAATAATAATAATAATAATAATAATAATAACAATAATAATAATAACAATAATAATAATAATAATAATAATAATAATAACAATAATAATAATAATAATAATAATAATAAAAAAAAAATTATATTAATAGTAATTATAATACTTATTACAATAATAAGAGTGAGACCAATGTAAGAAAATTGTGTAAAATTAGTTGGACAAATTCAAATAAACATGTGTTGTAATTAAAATTAGTTGAGACCAATCTATTAATCTATTAAAAAACCGCTAAGCTTCCTACTTGCTTATTGTTCATTTGCTCTCACAAAATGAACAGTACCTCTCTTCCCAACATGCCACCTGCCAATGCTATTCTATATCTGCCTCTACCTTCTTCCCTACCTTTCCTTACTACTATTCTTTCTCCGTCTTCCTTACTGCTTGCTTTCTTTCTCCGCCTTCATCTATCACCTTTCTTACTGCTTGCTTTTTTTCTCCGCCTTCATCTATCACCTTCCTTACTGCTTGCTTTCTTTCTCCGCCTTCATCTATTAGCTTGCACAACATCGTCGTCCGCCTTCAAGTGGTTTTGTAAGTTGCTTAATTGGGTCACTTGAAACTTTAATGTGGGTTTATTATTTGGTAGCGTATAGGAAGTAGTGATGTAGTAGTAAAAGATGATTTCTTATGCAAGAATATTCCACTTGATTATCTAAGAACGAACAAATTGGCTAAATATTTGTTTGAATGTGGACGTGAAATGCGAACTTGAGATGTATTTTTCTTGGATTGATGTTTGCAGTGGCACAAATAGTCTAACGGCATTTACCGACATTATTGAGTAGTTATTTGAAAAACAAGTTGCAGAACTTTATGAACCCACTATGCCCATGAGTGTTTATATTCAATTTAATACCTACTATATATATGTAACTAAATACATTTTCTTCTTCAATACTTATAGAAGCATATCACAAAATAGCACAAGTACTAAAAACAAAACCCATATACATGCTGCATGGCCCAGCAACATCATTATCAAAAAACGGCTTTCTAAAATGGGTTCTTAAATCGATTTCCCTCATACCCATTGACTTCAGTGAATCAGCTACTACTGGTACATCAAGTGCTTCCTCAAGTGTTTAACATACAGGTATATTACGACAACATAATTAAATGATTCCTATACTTTTTTATACTATTTCCACCATAAACCATTGTTATAACTTACACTAAACATAAATTATATAGGCATACAACATACTTATAGGCATTCAAATTATGCTTCGACATCTTGTATTATAACTACATTTATTAACTTTGTTTTTTAAGATATCTTATACATTGTTAATGTAACTGCAGGAATAAAGAATTTTCAGGCTTATGAAAATAGTCATAACAACTCATGTTCTACTATAATGTTATCTTGCTACAGCGAGTTTGTTGTACAAATTTGTCATGTTATGTTTATTGAAAACTACTGTAATGAACATATGTTTATACAACTTTATCCATCATGTTTGTTTTGAAATCTTTGTTTTCCTAATTAGGGTTCCCACTTATTTTTTACACTACGATCACAATAACTGTTACTTACGTATCTTCAATCATTACCTGTTACATCACATTTGCAATATTTCCACTTCTCAAGCTAACCGTATAATTTAATCTCGCCACTTGGGGTGTACACTTGAAAGGCATGGTCATTGAAGTCTTAATTATATTTTTAGTCATTTAACATATACAAACATATTTGTAATGAACAGAAGTAAGGTTATAATGGAATATGATGGCATAATTCCTAGGTTATCCAAGCATTAGGAAAATATGTTGTTACCTTTACATCACATATATGCTTGTTTATCGTTACAAGCTTTAATGACATACAGACATATCACTTATTTTAGTGCATAGGAATATATGTTTGTATATGTTTCCATCATATGTTTGTATACGTTAATTAATAATTATAAACATATTAGAATTTTATCCTACGAATATGTTTGTATATCGTTAAAGTCTTAATGGAAAATATTCTGTTCATTTCAGCTTGTAATATATGTTTGTATATGTTTACGTCATTTATTTGTATATGTTAATTAATAACTACAAACATATTAGAATTTCATCCTACTAATATGTTTGTATATCGTTAATGTTTTAATGGAAAATATGGCAATATTTCCATTAAGACTTTCTCGATTACTAATTCCATTATGAATATGTTTTTTTTACTCCCTTAACAGCTTATAATTATAAGTATATCATATTTGTAAATTAAGACTTTACCACCTAATGGAACCTAATATGTTTATCTAGAAAATATTATATGCATTTAATTATGTTAATTTCATTTTAATGTAATTAACATGGTAATGTTTTTTAATTAATTGAATATTTAATGGTGCTAATGACTTACATATATTTGATTGAAGTGAAAATTTCGATTGCCCACATTTTCATTGGTCAATAACTTTAACATAATTGTTAAAAAATGATTTAATGTTTGTATATGTTTCTTGTTGCATTTGTGCAATTTGTTCGTGTATGTGATTGTAATCTCATACTTGTCATTTTTAGTAAAATTGCTTAACTCAATTCGACTAGAAATCCACATGTGCATGACAGACTTATAAAAGGATATTGTTCTTCCTTCGTACTACGACATTGTAATTTTGATATTTTCATTTGTATTATTGTTAATAGACATGTACAAAATAACATTTAGAAATTCGATACCCACACTAGTGTAAATAAAATGTGTTGGACACGGCTCTAAGAGTCTAACCGTTCCCACTTCCCACTTTTCATTCCCACATTCCTATCATTTATTCCATCTCTAAAAAGTGAAAATTGCTCCCTCTGTTGCCTTGCTAACTATTTGTCATTTCACAAACTGTTTATTGTTTTAGATTCATTAATAACTAGGTATTTACCCGTGTTATGCACAGGTTGTGTAAATTTTTTTATATTACATGAAAGTTTATTGGTAGTATTTTTTATTTGTTGATGAATGTTTTTTGCCTTTGTAAAGCGAAGAAAAATAAAACAAACTCATTGGTATTTTGTTGTGATATATATTCAAATATTTTCTCGGCATATGTATTCCAAAGTTTGCATGAAATTTTATTATCCCAGTTGCAAAAATTATTATTATAGGTTTGAATTCCTTTTTAACAATAATAATTATCTTAAATTTGTCTAAAAAATATTATATTTGTATCACACTAACTCCAAAGTTATGCATTTTTTAGGTTGGGTCATATGGACATCACTAAACGACACCACTTGTCCAATAACATCTATCATTTTAAAAAGGGTATTCATTAGATCATATATTAAAATTTAACAATATTTGTATTGATATTAAAATTTAATATATAGCTTATTAAACTATAAGAATAAAGAGATATAACACATACCGCATAAATAAGACATATCATAAGTTTGTGATAGAAGATCAGAAAATGAAACAAATTTCATCACATATGGCGGAATCTCCACATCGTCACAAATTTTGACATTAGTAAATCTTCTAAAAATGATTCTTTTATTTTTGTGGAATGTTGCTTTATTTCCTAAAGCTTAAAACGTCCAAGTGTATGAGTTTTTTCCAATGACAACTTTGATGAATGAACACTATAACTATCTTTAAATATAGAAGCTTTTTTTTTAAAATAAATATAGAAGCTTTTTTTTTTAAATAAATATAGAAGCTTTGATAGTACTTTTATTATTATTAATATCATATTTAGTTTGTGTGTCGTTCAAATTATTTATTTATTATCAAATTATTTTTATTATTATTATTATTATTATAAAGGGTGGGGATGTAGGGAGTTGGAATATAAAGTAGTAATGTATTATTGTAGTAATGAAGAAGCAAAATTAATTACTGTACTTTAAGAATGACTTTCATAGGATGACACGTGACATAAAAGTTTCTGAATTATAATATGTATATGATTAAACTTTAAAGAATGTGAAGTTAGAAGCCAACACTAAATTGATTCTGTACTCATCAATTACATAAGGTGTACATAAGGTGTATTATGGGTCATTTCGGAAGGGATTATGTCATGTACCCATCGGGTTCAAGATGGGTTTGAGTTCTAACAAGTCGGGATCAAATCAAGTTGGATTAACTATACTTTCGATTATTCTTGGGTGTGGATTACGGGTCACTTGTGTGGGATTATGTCGAGTACCTATCGGATTAAAGACGAGTTCGAGTTGTAACAAAGCAAGTGCAAATCGAGTTCAATTAACTACATTGTCGAGTTAATATCGGTTGTGGGTTATTCTCGAGTCGGGTGTCAGTCGATTATGAGCCTAAAATAATCGGATTCATATCGGGTTATAGATAACCATCAGGTCGAGTTTCGGTCGATTACAGATCACCACACCTTGGGTCAACCAACGGTTCAGATCCAGGTCAATTTCGAATCGTATTACGTTTGGGGTCTATTATTTACGGCCCTAATCATCATCTGTAGTATACAAAATTTACTAAAAAGATAAAATGATGATATATTAATTACATATCTTTTATACACAAATTACTAATTGTACGATATGGTGAAACTACTTAAAAGTAATATTTTATAAATCATTCATCAAATAAACACATACCCCCTCTACCCTGAAATCATAATTATATTTCTTCTTGAAAACCACTCGCGGTTTTTAGAGAAATATTGATGCAATGACTTCGATGGAGAAATACTAGTATACCCCCTTCTATTTATATAGAATGGGACATATTGGGTCAATTCACTGAAAATGTCTCATTTCTATTTTTGTAATTCTTATTTACCTTTTACCCTTACTACAACAAAACAACAACACATAAATAATAATACCCTTTAAGGAAAAAGAGAGTTTTCCATGCACTTTTAAGTAGTCCCCCACCCCTCCATGGTTTTGGTGCAAAACCTAAATGTCCCATTCTTTATGAATAGGAGGGAGAATTACATTATTCAAATCTCCTTTGACATTATCAAGGGTTCAGTTATGCACTTCTTCTACCTGTTTGGCCTTTTTCTCTAAATGTTTTTTCTTTTTTTCATCAACACTCTTAGGGGGGTATGGATATCCTCCACCACCGTATCCGGGATATCCTCCACCACCGTATCCGGGATATCCTCCACCGCCATATCCAGGATAGCCTCCACCACCGTATCCAGGATAATATCCACTAGGCCCATACGGCGGAGAACCACACAACCCTTGAGCACAACACCCCTGAGGGTTTGAACATGTTAATATTCTTCGATTTCCTATTTGAAGAATATTATGTTGTTGATTTCCTGATTTACTCAATGTCCCAGAATTAGAGGATTTCACTATATCTGCCAAACATAATAAGTTTATCACTAAATAAATGTTCATTTATTACATATATTACATATTACATATTCTAGTTAATAAATGTTATATATTACATATTGCTAAATTTAATTGGTACTCATATTTTGTTGTAATTTTACTAGAAAATTTATACTTATGATCATTCTTAATTTTTTTCCAATGATCATTTAGTCTCCATAATATTTATTGTCATTTGAAAACATTGCGTATTACTTAATAATGCACGTGAAACTCTAACAACAAAATAGTCTTAACTATACTCAGATCATTTGCTGAAAATTATTAAAAGAATTGCAATGATTAATTTGAACTAACACATACTATCTTCTATTTTTATTCGTAGTTTTTGATAACTATTTTATTCTTAGTAGTTTTTTAAATATGTAAATTTTTGAATATGAATCTTCTACACCATTATATATCAGATCTATGCGAATTTGATATGAGGATGATACCTATAACCTATTAAATCAGAAAATAAAGTCATTCCGAAAATAACCACCAAAACATGATAGAACACAAATTGGTAGAAGATCTCTACTGCATTTTTTTTTAGTTGTTATTCACTTTCAAATAATAAATGACAAACTGCAAATGTACAAATTATTTTGAAAGTTTCAGTATAATTTTTTTTTTTCATATTATTTAAAACAAAAGTCTTTTTCTATTTTCGTGAATAAATTTGCAGTTTTATAATTTCAATTTTTTTAACTTTTCAATAGTTGGCACGATACGGTTCAACTGTAAAGATCAAATAGAAGGAGAAGGAAAAAATTTGTGAAGATCAGAGCATGCATCTTTGAATTCTAGCTTCTAGAACATGTGACTAATCAAACTAAATATACAGACCCTATTTGGTTTTTTTTCTCTTTATTTTTGTGGTCAAATGACTTCAACTTTAATTGTTAATAATTTAATACTCCCTCCGTTCCTTAAAGAAGTTCCCACTTTCCATTTTGGAATGTTTCAATTGTTGTTCTCATAAGAAATCTTTCAATTTATATCACAAATTTTGGACAAAAATAACCTCACCCATCCTCATTTTAATATTTAAATAATGATTATGAGCCCACATATCTTCCACTAACTCCATTATAACATTTTTATATTTCTTATGGTCCCCATATGTTTCCCACAAACTTTATAAAAATATTTTTTAATTAGTTGTGATCTCCATATTTTTTCCACTAACTTTCTTTAAATACTTTTTTAATATTTGTAGTCCCCACTTTTTCTCCATCAAATTTATTATTGAATAAAATAATATCTCCACTATCTAAAAGATTCTACTTTTCTTAATTCCCGTGAACATTCCCTATGGGAACATCAATAAGGTACGGAGGAAGTATTAATATGTGATTATGTAACAATTTTATTATTGACAAATTTAATTTTTAATTTATACTTTAATAAAATTAGCAACGTTTGATTTTGAAAATCAAAGTAACTACGTTACACTTGCATAAATAAATTAAATGAATAAACACATATCTATATGAATAATCGTAAAAAAGGGAAGAAACTCACTCATTTGTATAGGAGAGTAAAACTCTGATTTTTGTCGAGCTATGACCTCGGTGGAAATAAGAAATATAAAGAAGAGAAAGATCCAAAGGACAGACATGGGCTTAGAAAATTGAATTTTGAGCACACTTTGTGTGTGGCAAGGAAAAGGATAGTGTTTATGAGTTGAATGAGGATACTACCATAAAATCAACTATTTGTAGCCAAAAATAATTATGGGGCCCATGGTAGGAATGCAACAACATTTACTAACGATGATGAGCAAAAGATATGATTTGTTCCTTGTAATTTTAAATAAATTTGGCTAGTAGGTATTGTTTGAACCAGGTCCGTTTCTGACTTTTCAGGGGTCCTAGGCAAAATTGAAATTTGGGGCCCTCTAAGAACAATTTATTCTACAGTACACTTCTTTTTTTTAGTAGCTACATTTGCTGATATAGATAAAATTTCAAATGACTATACACTGTTAATTTGGAAAAAAACATTGAACATTTTCCTTAATTTAATAATTTAACAATATTTTATAGCCCATCAGTCCATCCAATTTTGTAATAACATCTTATATTTGGTTTTGAGTATTACTTACAGCTTATTCTTATATTGTATTTTGATCTTCATAATCGAGTGAAATTTTATTTTGATTCATATCAATACAAGACTTACTAATGTTAACTTTTTGTAATTTTTAATTATGTACAATAACTACAACTTAATATATTAAAGGTTAAAATATGATTTTGAATCTTCACCCATTATAAAAAATCTAAATAGGATATTAACATTTTTTAAGAGAAATGGGAATATGGAATATAAGTATCGAATAGCAAGAATTTTTAATTAAACAAGATCTAAATACATATACTTTTAAGTTTTAACTCACTCTATAATCATCTCCTTCGTCTTCAATCTCAGTTCTCCATCTTTAACAAAACAAGAGCTTCATTTCTTCATCACCACCCCTTAAATCCTACCCAAATACTTTTTACCACCACCATAAGATGTGAGCGACCACTCGAATTCATTACTACTTAGCGAGGCTTATGTTGACATAAAAGCTACTTCCATCCATATGGCACTAAACTTTGATAATTAGATACTTTGACTTACAATTGTCAAATAGGTAATCCAATAATTCTAATCTAACATTTGACAATGAAATGAAACCAAGGAGATGTTCAGGGAAAAAGATAATGAAAAAAAAACAGCTTTAGAGTACATTATAATTTGCTATTATTGAGAAGTGAAGATCTAGAGTATAGTACATTCCAATACCCATAAGGAAAATTGTGAAAGACCGACCTTTTAGTTCCCAAGAAGAAAATAGGTTGCAAATTTGCATTAATTACGTCTGAAAAGTATTAATGTTAGCTTTTTCATTTCCTAAGTTTAATTATTGTATTCTGGCCATTTTCAATGTGCGTACTCCTTTTTTTACATTGGAAAGATGTCTTTTTTGGGCCCCCAAGTATGTTTCCTGTTGCCTGGATATTTATTGAACTATGCGCCTTCTCCCTTACTTAATTTCTGGACTTTTAATTGGGCCCTGGGCGGTTGCCCTTTGGGCCTACCCCTAGGGTCGGGCCTAGTTTGAACTTTTTATATTTATTATTATTTAATTAAGTTAAGTAAGTAGTTTTATTATTTTTATCAAAAAATAGGGCAACAATTATTTTGTTGTATTTTCCTTTTTAATTCAATTAATCCAACAAATCAATACTTTATTTATTAACAAAAATAAAATTTTAGTATATTATTGTCACTTTAAAATGGACAAATATGTTTTTACTCAAAAAGTCGTGCTAAGAGTTGGGTTGGAGAAGGGAAAACACAGAAGAATAGAGAACGAAGCAGAACAAAGATTATATTAGAAAGAGAAAGAAAGAGTACATCGGCTAATATTCGAGTGTCAACTCACTCCTACCTCAAAGTATTTACAGTAATTTCTTGTGTGCTTAGCTAAGAGATATTGTTAGTATATAGAGAGCTAAATTTTCTAGTATACCACCTCATAGAAAATCTAACAAACTCCTAACAAATTCATTCTTCCTTGCATTAATTTATACTCCCTCTTATTCACTCAAGTTTTTTCATTTGTTGTTGGGCACTATTCATTTATCACTCTTAATTTTTAATTAACTTTTTATAATTTTTACTTTTTAATTAACAATAATTTGAGATATTAACAATAAGTTGTCCCATCTTGTTTGATTCGTCTCAATATATAAAGATTATTAATATCAATTTTTTATAATTTTTAATTAACAATAATTTGAGATATTAAGTGTTAAAATATTGTCTCGACAAGTGTAAAAAACTAAATGGAACAACTTGAGTGAATAAAAGGGAGTACTATTTTCTGTTACAACTGATGAGGTAAGAACACCTCCAATAGCTACCAATTACACAAATTGAAAACACACAAATAGCGGAAATAACCCGGACAAATTAATTCACCAAAAGACCAATTCAACACACTCAAATATCACCAATGAACCACAACAACATCAACAATCAAACAAGAGAAAAGCAAGTAATAATTAAGGGCAAAGACACAAGATTTTTAAGTGGAAAACCTCTTTGGTATGAAGAGTAAAAACCACGGTACTTTAGGAGTCAACCCAAACTTCTCTTATTATGATAAAAAGGAGGTTACACAAACTAATTCAAAGTTCTCCAAAGGTCCCTCAAACTACCCAAGAACAAACAACCATAATAATCAACAATTGAGAAACAAAGAAAAAGAAATCAAAAAAACAGCATCTTCTGTCCAGAGGCTATAAGCAACGAATCAAAGCTTAAAACGACGATCCAACCGTCCAATATGAAGCCGTATGTGTCCCCAAAAATCTGGTAAGATTATAGGACGATCCAACGGTTGCAACTCCGGGAAATAGTAATTTCGTGGGACTGTGCAGGTGAATTACGGGAAGGGTTCTCTTTTGTGTTCCTATCACTTTTCTCTCATTCAAAAAATGATGATGTTTGTCTTATGATAGAAGACAAAAGTATAAATGCCCTAAGCTTCTCAAGGAAGCTAAAAACTTGACCCCACATGGGTTAAAAAAATAAGAGGACATTTATCACTCCTAAAACATAGCTTCAAATCTGCAGTGCCTTGTAAGTATCTCAAAATCCGCTTTACAACATTCCAATGCTCTTGACCATGTGCTATATAAGGCCTTGTACAAACCATAGCATACATTAAACTACCCACGGCAAATGCATAAGGGATATGTCGCATAGCTTCCTTCTCTTCAACAGTGGAAGGACTTTTTTGAGCACTCAACTTAAAATGTAAACCAAGAGGTGTACTCACTGGCTTTGCGTTATCCATGTTGAAACGTTGAAACACTTCATGAATATATGCTTCCTGTGATAACCACGATTTTCGAGCCTTTCGATCCCGAACAATCTTCATGCCAAGAATGTGTTGGAATTGAGAGTGTATAGTGGTTATCGAAAAGGTTTAATTAATTAAATTAAATTAAAAGTTCAATGAAATTAATTTATATTATCCCAAGGTTGAAAATTATATGTTTTAATCAAAACATAAAAGTCACAGCTCGTGATTTGGTTCGCGGCTCACGAAAATACACAAAAACTTTCTGTTTTCTGGGGCGCACAGGTCGCGGCCCGCGACTAACGTGTTTTTTCGGGAAATTTTCATGTAACGTTTTGCTTTGTTTTGATGGTTATATAATAACTTCGTACAGTTATTATGGTTACTTTTAGCCATGTTCTTTGGGATG
Source organism: Amaranthus cruentus (assembly GCA_019425755.1). Classification (NCBI taxonomy): domain Eukaryota; kingdom Viridiplantae; phylum Streptophyta; class Magnoliopsida; order Caryophyllales; family Amaranthaceae; genus Amaranthus; species Amaranthus cruentus. Next base: position 15,369,916 of record CM033459.1, read on the forward strand.
TAAGGGTTGAGTGAAAGGCGACATGGGTTCATGAATCGATCTCGTGTTTCACGGATCAACCTCGTGTTTCATGAAGTGATATGTTGCTTCATGAACTGGTGTAAGCTATTCTATAAATATAGAAGGCTTGTGTATTATTTTATACATGCAATTTCTGATTTCTTTTCTTCTCTAGCATTTTACATCGAGGACTTGTAATCCTCGTTTGTAATGTTCTTATCTTCTTCCACTTAAGTTTTTCTTACATCATTCTAATTTCCGTGTGCTCGGATGTTAGTGTAATTCTTTGTATCTCAGAACATATTTCCGGTTTATTCCCAAGCACCGTAATAGGGAGGAAATGATGTTTTAGGAAATATCATCTCGCCTAGAATGGATATCAAGATCCAACAAAATCTTCTTGTTACTATGATCGATATATGGTGATTCTCGATGATCAAGATTGCATTTGGTATATGTTAAGCAAAGGTTTGAACTTGTCATATGTAATTTGGTTTTCTACTACAAACTTGTAACTTTATTTTAGATGTTTGATTTATAAAATTAAAGTCACAATTTCTAACAGAATGTTTTTCGCGGGCCCAAGTTCCTTCATGGAGAACTTCTTGCTCAACTGCTGCTTCAAGCTAACAATACGATCAACATTCTGCCCAACAATCTAGTTTTCAAACAGACAAGAATGATTTCCGATCCCAATCTGGTTACATCTTTACTCTGAATGGAGGTGCAGTTAGTTGGAAAAGTTCCAAACAGAGAAATGTAGCTGATTCTACAACTGAAGCTGAGTATATTGCTGTAGCTGAAGCAACAAAGGAAGCCGTCTGGATTAGAAATTTTATTTCCGAGCTTGGTGTGGTTTCTAGTGTTGCTGGTCCAATTAAATTATATTGTGATAATGATGGGGCTATTTCACAAGCAAAAGAACCTAGATCACACCAAAAGTCCAAACATGTGCTCAGAAAGTATCATCTGTTGTGAGAAATCGTAGGCAGAAATGATGTTGAAGTGTGCGAAATATCTACGGATGACAACATTGCAGATCCGTTGACAAAACCATTGTCTCAGACTAAGCATGAGAAACATTTGTCTGCGATGGGCATCAAACTCATTATAAAAAAAGTTTAAATGTTGAAAATTTATGAGATATATTTGATATGTTACATTTATAAGGTTTTAATGTAATGTAATTTTTATTATTATCTAATAAAGTTTCGTATTTATTTACTTAGTTTTGGTTTAGAATTAAGTAAGGTCCAATTATAATCTTTAAAGTCTATATGGGTTGTTGGATGTGATCTGACAAATGAACCCTATAACTTGAACTAGAGAACTTAGATTATTTTAAGTCCCTAGCCAGGTAGTTGAGTTGGACGCCAATTACCAGAATGGTTAGAATGTTGTTGATTGATGATCGTGTTCATAGATCATAGAGGCATCGGATGTCTAGTCAATTACATTGATAGAGGTTGAGTATTTCTATTTGGAGATGACCCGTTTTGAGTATTCTTTAAGAACACTAGCGTCATAAGAATATCTCAAATTGACTTATAAATAGAGTCCTTAGACCTGAATTTCTCACTGACTTCGTGTGTAAGAATTATTGTTCTTTGATGCAATCTAACGCCATGCCGTAAAAGGGGGCTATAAGGGTTGTACTCCGGAATTTTAACAACCACATAGCGAATAGAGGAGGGATAAGATGGAATTGTTATACCCTTTTGGGGTTATTAGTCTCAGGCCACTCGGAGAGTTGGAACTGTAAAATGCGTGGCCATGCTCAAATGAATTATGGAGATAATTATTTGTTTTTCAGTTCATCTCATGAGACCGATGAACATGATCAGACCAAATAAGGATGACAGTTGTTCTTACCTTATGTTTGATTGAGACTTAAGTTGACAAAGGATTTGAGATTCACAACTTGTTGGAGCAAGTGGGAGTTAGTGGGAGGAGTCCTACAACTCTAGTAAACTTGTTTCTTGAACAAGTGGGAGATTGTTAAAAATGTTCAATAATCAAGTGAATATTTTGTAAGTCGTTTAACGTAATTATGTCAGTATACAACGAGACGTTATTTTAGTCGATAATGAGTAACGTTTATGTTTTACTAGAGACCAATAAACGTCCCTGAACCGTTATTTGATGATGGAACGAGCTTAATGTCGCTAGTCCTATTGGGTCACACTATATCAATGTGTGAGACTGTTTTGTGTGTTTGAACTTATATAAGTCTAGGTTCATGTGACTAATCTAGTTGGACTAGATAAATAGTCATAATTCTATTATTTAATATAATGGTTATATGAAGCAAGTTTGTAACCCCTATCTTTATTCATTTTAAGTGGTAGACTTAAGAAGAATATTAATCCTCATGATAATTAAATATTAAAAACCATAAAAGTGCTATTGAATAGGTGGAGTAAATTAAGCAAAACTATTCAATAAGGATATGCATAACGGTTTTGATTGATATTCATTTTGAAGCTATATAAGATAGCTTATAAAGTGAAGAGTCACATATATATAAAAAGGATTAGAGATACATGGTTTTGATGATATGTTGTTGGTTTTTGTCTAATAAAAATTGAGAGTAATTGTGAGTCAAAATACAAGAGTTGTATACACACAAAATTAGTTTAAGAATTGTTCTTAAACATCGTACTAGTATACGAGGTCTCGCAAGACGTTGTGGGTGGACTACACTAGAGGAACTTCATTGGCGGTTCTTGTCTCGTGGTTACATTTTGCTAGTGGATTCACGCTACAAAGGTATAGTTTTTGTTCCGATATTTATTTGTTTCATCTCATATCAATAATTGGGTCTTGGTAAGGTTTTAGTTTTCCGCATGTTAAAAGTTAACATTACTAGAACCCTAAAGAATCAATATCAAAAAAGAAAAGTAACAATGTTTAAAAAGAAAGTAACTATGATAAGCAATGCGAATCATATGACAAAAAGTAAAAAAAAAAAAAATAATGGTTCAAAGAACCTAAAAGCTTCCAAGAACAAAAACTGATTAACCATGAAATTGAAAAATGAAAAAATCAATGACAAATCAAATAACAACAAAAATCGCAAAATAAACCCTAAAAACACAAAAGAATCAAAGAAAAAAAAAATTTTAAATCTAAAAACTAAAAAAAAAACGCAATAATCAGTGGGTAAACATATACCAGATCAATTACGGGAGAGTTACTATATGCACAAATAATAAATTAAGAGCTAATTTCATTCACAATACAGAGTAACCACAACCTGTAGAAATACAACGAACCTTAAATTTCATTCACAGTACAGAAATCATTTTCTCTAATTCAACAACCCTAAATTTCAAAATGATAGCAGAGTAACTACAATTTCATATATATATATATATATGTATATATATATATATATATATATATATATATACATATATATATATATATATCTATATATATACATATACTATACTATATATACATATACATATACATATACATATATATATATATATATAATATATATATATATATATATATATATATATATATATATATATATATATATATATATATATATATATATATATATAATTATATACTAAGATGTGCATTATCGATTTTATTAAAATTTCTGACATATTTGTATAAATTAAGATTTTATATAACAAAAATTGAAAAGATTTATAAATAATTGAAAAAAAAATACATGATTTTCTAATATATTAAATAATATAAGTATATAACGTAAAAAGTAAAAAATTAATCATTAAGGATAATATTATAATTAATTATAATTTATAATTACAAAGTAGTAAAGTCAAAGATATAAATGTAGTCATAATAACAATGACATTATCATTGAATTTTGGAGGGAAAACTTTTGTTGAGGTTGTGACATGTAAGCACTTTTAAAAAGTGATGATGTCATCCGTGTTTTGTTTTAGTAATAGTTATTATTATATATATATATATATATATATATATATATATATATATATATATATATATATATATATATATATATATATATATATATATATATTTAGGATCAAATGAGAAAGATTTTAAAATGAGAAGGATGAGAAGGATTTTGTTTGATTTTTTTTAGTTACTATATATATAAAAAAAGATACTATGTTATAAAAAAAGAACACTTTAAAATTCATGTCATAGTTACTTTTCTGCGTAACATAGTGACTTTTACAATTATGTGTTTTTGGCTCAATCGTGTCTATAGATTTTTTTATTTTAGTGGAATCAAGGGTGTAGAATCCTTCTTACCCTTCTTGTTTTCAACCCCCTTCTCATTGGATCCCTCCTCTCTCTCTCTCTCTCTCTCTCTATATATATATATATATATATATATATATATATATATAATTACTAAATCAAAACACAGTTAATGTCATTGCTTTTTAAAATAGCTTAAGTGTCACTTTCTTAATAAAAAATTTCCCTTTAAAACTCAATGATGATGTCATTGTATTTATTACTAATGTTTATATCTTTTTTTTTTTTATTTTCCAATTATGACTATAATATTATCCATATTGATTAATTTTTTGCTTTTTAGGTCATATCATCGAATATATTAGAAAATCATATATTTTATTCTATTTTCTTTCAATTATTTATAAAATCTTTATAATTTTATTTATTAAATGACTATAGGATATTTTGAGATGATTATTGCATAGATAGCAACAAACAATAATAACCATTTTCTTAGGCCTTTGTCAAGTCTTTCATTGCAAACTAGTAATTTAGACTCCATTGAATTCTTTACTATTAGATATAACCTTGAGACAAGGTTCATTGTTAGAAGCTCCATATCACCATCAGGAACATAGGGTCCTAATGCATCCATAGAAGCAAAACATTCCCATCCATCATTCTTATTCAGTTTGAGGTGACCCAATAAAAATCAATCAGGGTCTTCATGTGTTATGCCGAGCCTCAAAACACAATACCTACACCGAACCCATAGAACCTAATTTCCAACATGCTACATGAAGATTCATTTCTCTAGCAGCAACAGCTAGACTGTGGCGTCAGTTCAAATGGGTATGAGTACCCATTCACATCACCAAAGTGATAGACTCGCAGTAGGTGTTTTGTCCCTAACTGGGAAAGGGTTAGGGATAGCTACCAAAATTGCTACCCTCCGACGACATAACCGCGTTTGCGGTTCATTAGGCGTGCCAAGACTAGCCCACATTAGGAGAGGCCAAAATTGTTAAAATAAGAATTTTACTTTGAATCGGAAGCAGCTCTTAAAATCGAATCGTAAAATCGACCGATTCTACCAATTTTACAGATTTAGTTAGTTTTTAATGTTTGTATTTATTTCTAGACATTTTAAATGTTAAATAAACACTTAAAATCAACTATTACCAATATATTGTGCAATAAAACAAAAGTCAAGGTCGTTACTTCATGTTTTCACGTCTTCGCTATTACATGATAAGTAATGTAAATTACATCATCTACTAATAAGGTCAAATACAAGTTTTGGAACAAATAATTCATTACTCATCAATCATCATATCCAAAACTTCCATCATCACTTGCCATATCAGTTCCTATTGTAGTTCCTGTGGTAGTTGCTCCAATGTTGCCATCCTCACCACCACCCAAACCACCCAAAACTAATCTTAAACCAATTACACTATTTGATTTAACAGTAAATAACCAATAAAGCAACATAATCTGATTAATCAATTCACACATATCAGTTATCACACGAGTTCAATAATCTAACATAAATAACTAATTTAATCTAATAAATCAATTACTCTATTTTAATCTAACATGAATCAAAATTACAAAATACAATTACACTATTTAGGAAAAAGAATCACCTGCTGAAGCTGGACTACCGAGTCGACAACTAATATCGACCCACTGACTGAGTCGACCCACGAAGACCCACGAAGCTCGATGCTGGACTGGACAACTGATATCGATCCACGAAGCTCGATGCTGGGCCTGGACTGCTTGTGACTAAGTCAAAATCGAGAGGCGCTGCTGCTTGTGGGTGATAACGGAGGACTGTATTTTAGCTGGTAATGATGGAAGAAAGGAAGAGTTGAATTAAAATAGAGGAGGTCAAGACAAATGGGAGAGAAGATGGAGGTTATACGGCTTTTAGTGATGGCAAAATAGTTTTTTAGGGTTTCAATAAAGTATAAAGAGGCACGTGGGTCAAATAAGGTAATTTGCTAGAATCGTTAAACTCGGTAAACTCGTCTGATTTTAACGAGTTTAACCGATTTTAACGATTTTACAACCGATTTTAATTGATTCCGATTTTGCTTCCGATCCAAGTCGCTAGGTCCATCTAGAATCGTAAAATCGCACGATTTTACGATCCAACTCGCGATTTGAATAACATTGGGAGAGGCCAACATCGACCTTTAACCAATACGCTCACCAGACCCCCTAGGAGTTCAAGCCACTAATTGATGAACACGGACCCTTAAGAACTGAAAAATGCCTCTAAATCAGTCCAAAAACATACACTAGCATTATAGCCAACCAAGACAAGAGAAAGGTAGACTTTCACTCAATGCAGATGAAGCATCTCTTCAATTTTCACTGTTGTACCAGAGATAGCCTCCAACCTAGCCATAAATAACCCCAGAGCCAAGAATTCTTGATGAATTAGGCATTTATGAAATTAGGGTTCACAAGTTTTTGTATCAAGCAAATTCATAAACAAATACAAAGAAAAGGCCAATTTTGCTCCATAAGCCTCTAATGGAGGTGAACACTTAGGGTTCATGAACAAACCTTCTATACCAAAGATTAAACGGCTAAAGACCCAATAAAATCAGTATTAGGAGTAGGGGTGAAAGTTTAGTTTTTGGTTTGGATTGGATACAAATCCAAAATCAAACCGAATAAAATTCGATATTGATATTTAGTCCAAATCCAAATCATAATATTTATAATCCATATTGAACCGAACCGAATTTGAAAATACCAATCCAAATTGAACCGAATAGACCGAATTGCACCGATTTGTATTCTTTGCACTGAATGTAAAATTTTCATGTATCGTTTCAGACTTATTCTTTCTAAAGCTTCTAAATAAATATTAATAATTTTAGGGTTTTTAATTTGAACAAGTAAAAAACATTTAACAAAAATCTAAAAATAAGGGAAATAAATTAAAACAAATCAAATAGAAGATAGAACATGCCTTTAACATTTCGGTTTGTTCGGTTTTTGGTTTAGTTGGCCCTAAACCGAGTCCAAACCGGACACCAGATTATAATTAAAATTCAGTCCAAACCAAACCAAATTTTAAATATTGTCGAACCAAATTACTTATTCGATTTGGTTTGTTTCGGTGTTCGGTTTTTCACCAAATAACTTACACCCCTAATTAGGAGGGGGTAAATAGTCACAAACCTTCAATACATGCCATAGCCTATCATCTGTTAGTTCGGATTTAGGGTTTTCGAAGCTGGAATTTTCGCCAATTTCCGACAATCCGAAGCTACAGTGCGGATACTTCATAAGAGAGGAATATTATTATTATTATTATTATTATTATTATTATTATTATTATTATTATTATTATTATTATTATTATTATATTTCTTCTAATCTCTTTAATATATTTTTACTATATGAATTTTTGATTGAGGATGATTGATTTTAATTGATGATTTGTATATATAAGAATACGTCAAATAATATTAATAATTTTAAAGCTATGACACAAAAATTTAACTTATATTAATTACAAGGAAAGTTAAGAAATAGGCCCACTATTTATATAATTCCACCTATCATTTAAGTATGTTGTTATCATATTTTGGAATTTTCTAAACTTAAAAATTTTAAAGTCTTTCGGAATGTGTAGAATACTAGTCAAAAATTAATTTTGGAGCCCTTGAATTTACATTCTTGTTGAATAAGACATGGATATTTATACGTGTTGTATCTACTTAGATTAGATATCGTATTGAACTTTCCCACCTTATTTAGTGGACTTACAATTTAGTTTCCATGTATATCATTAAAATTCTTAAGATTCGTAACTCTTAATACTTTTAGTTTGTGTGTAATATAAAATTAGAAAAATTAATATTAATAAAATATGCTTAAAAATAAATCGCATTGGATCTTATTCCTACTATGTTTTTTTAATTTAACATATATATAGAAAACATTATTAACTTACGATTTTATTTGTTGTAATGAGCATTTAATAAATGTATAAAGCCTCAAGCTATTTCACTTTATTTCCATGCAAGAGCTAAATGATGAATTTTTAAAATATTTTTCCTAATTTATATGTGTAACATCCCGTAGTTTAACTCGGATCGTTTAAGAAAGAAAACGACTTTTTGAAGAACCAAATACCGTTCGAGTCAAACCCGGGCGTTAAACGGATAGTTAAAACGGATTCATAACGAAACAAAACTTGCAGACCGAGTTCTAATAGTGTTATTATAATCTACCAGACATAACGAAAACTTAGCAGCGGATAAGCTCGTAGTATAGGTCCAATTATTACAACTCAAGAGCGTTCACGCGTCATAAAACCAAACATTCAAAAAGTACGAAAACTTAAGTTCATAATAAATTCTGGACTTTGACAATTTATTTCTCCCATAGTAATCCTCACTCCCCATACCTGCAATTAACTTACTGCTAGTCATTATCCAAGAAGGAAACGACATCATCGCAGGACCGTTAAGATCAAAAGTACACGTCAGCAAGAAGTCGTAACTCATTTAATTCGAGTACAATAAATTTAAAGATGATAACTTTAATAATTTCTTGTTTCAGTTAGTCAGCCATACTGCTGTGTCTTTTTCAGCCATACTGCTGTATCTTTTCCAGCCATACTGCCGGTACCACTCCAAACTCCATAGGCGAGACAATACGTTAGGGGGAGCTAACCCCTAAGCAAGTCTCTACCATAGACACACGTCCTACTTCGGTGCCTATGGTTAAGTATGCATACCCCCGCGGTGGCTCATAGGCTCCAAAGGCCTTGAGTAATTCATTCCACCAATTGACGTCATATTACGTCCACTTTCAAGTTAGTGAGGTCATACTACCTCTGCTTATTAATACGTTATAATAGAATAAATTATTCGGAAGCGCATCAATATTCATACTACATGCCCATGCTTTACCTTTGTTACCATTATCACATGGTACGTAATATATACTATAATTCTATGCTGCGTGTACGTACCTTGATCAAGCAAACAAAGCACAAGGTCCTAATCAATTTCCGGTCACGAATCGGCTTCCTACAAGGTATAACCGTATTCGGAAATAAGAACACATTCACATCTTCCTCAAGGCAAACCACATCACATATATACAACTACCATCACACATAGAACACAAACACATATCATGAGACATATACCACAATCCTAAGTCACATTAAACACTCAGAAAAATACAGCATATGAATCTGTCAAGACACTTGTCATAACACTGTCAAACTGGAAATCCGACTTCACCGTTGCGTCCGGAAGGCATCAAAACCCCCGAGTACCAATTTTCATGATTTATAACATAATATAGATATTTTTAACCTAATTTCAAAGCCAAAATGCTCTAAAAATACCATTTTTCATGATTTTCCAATCTTACCGGATTTTGTCAATTCCTGTTCAAAATTCATATAAATTCCAATTTCTACATTTCCTATTAAATCTTTATCATACAAATCATAAATTCATGCTCATATAAAAGAAATGATTTTCAAAATCCATAATTAATAAATTCTTAAACAAATCATTCCTCCACTTTAAGATCTCATGCCATACCAAGACATCCTCTTATATTTCAATAAAACTTCTCCTTAAAATTCTATTTTAAACATATATTTTATTATCATCATTATTATTTTGTTTTATGATTATTATGATTATTTTACACATCTTTCAACAACTTAGTTTAGCATGCTCTTTTTCAAAGACAATTTGCACAACACAACATCCAACGTGTCAATTGACAATTATTTAATAATAACCATACTACTATAAAAATCATGGAAGAAATTATGCTAAAATTCATTCAACACCATACATTACATACTCTTTACAATTATATTTAAAATTTAATAAAAGATAAACACATAGAATTACTTACAATGAGATGGAAAACACCAAAATTCAAGAGTGACAATGCAAAGTGGCGTGTGGATGCTTAGGGTTTTAGGGCTTGTTTTCTTGAAGTTTTAGGAATAATGAGGGTTAGAGAAGGTTTCTAGACTTTAGGCAATAAGAAGTATTAAGGAAATGAAATTATTATGAGATAATTAGAATTAACTAGGCAATAATTCTAATTATTCCCTCAATAATCATGGGGGTTATAAAATCATGAGATCTTCCCCCTATATGGCCGGCCCTCTCTATTCCTTTCCATTTTTTTTATTTTTATTTTTATTTTTTTTCTTTTTGTTAATTTGAATTAAGAAGAGTTTAAAGTTTTTGGGCCCAAAAGGTTTTAAGTGTTTAAGAGTTGCACAATGCATGTCCAAGCCCCATTTGAAAACATAAGCTACTAATTAAAATATGAAATACTAGCAATTTCTATTAAATATATCGGAATTTATCGTTTCAAAATATCGGGGTGTTACGGACTACCCCCCTTAAA
>CM033459.1:15385538-15410538 GCA_019425755.1 Amaranthus cruentus
CATAGTAGTATATTTACTTTTCATAAAATTATGTGTTATAGCTCTTTTACATAATAACTTTCATCCAATTTTAAATAGTAATCCTTGCATTTAGACGAATCAACCAATAAAGAGTAAAAAATGAATAGCATCTGAAAAGCAAATGGGACATTAGTGCTAAATTGGAGGGAGTATAATTTTTTTTAATATATCTTGCTTAATTTGGAACAGGAGGTGCTCCAAAACAACTAGTAAATAATAAACAATACAAACGAAATGAAATAAAGATATGGTAGAAACTCTAAGGTGAAATGAAATATCAACCAATAATTTCTATTGGAAAATATCCTAACTTTATACTAGCCATGATTTATGATTTTTGTATGACTGTTTTGTACTCTTCCTATCAATAAAGTAAAGGACATGCGTGGAAAGAAAACCTACTAATTTGCTATCATTTAACTCAAAATATTCACAAAACATTGATAAATTATGGTGATATAATATATGGAACTTTACTTAAATTACTAATAGTCAATTCAACTAATAGTCAAGTCATCATGAATATTATTTCCAAATTATTTGTCCCACTTAACTATTGTTGAAAATTATAAATATTTTAACTGATTTTTTTTTTACTTGAGTACTATAGTAGTTATCGTATATGATGGTCTAAAGAGTTTATACAAAAATATAATTCAACATAAAATATATTGCAACATAAAAGTTTACAAACAAATCACTTAAAAAGTATTGCTTAGAACCGGACCTAAATAGCATCATTTAATATTTGAAACCCTTATTTCTGGGGGCCTTAGGCTGTTGGCTACCCTAGATACCTGTATTTGACAACTGCACAAGTGAAAAACTAATATAACAAAGGAAAGATCATGTACATCTTTAACTAGCTTTACTCGATACACTACACCTGATGTGTACAAATATATACATTTTCACCTACAAGGATCTTGAAGAAGTCATCCGAATATTATTTCCAAGTTATTTGTCTAATTTAGCTATTGTTGAAAATTATAAATATTTTTTCTTGATTGTTTTTAGTTTAGTAGAAGTTTTCTTACATGTTGGTCCAACGAGTTCATATAAAACATATATCATTTCTTTAATATTAGGTAATTTTTTGTATAGTGGTATATATAAGTATTCCAATTTGTTATTTCTCCTTCCGCAAATGAACGCACCATTTGACGGTAAAGGCTGAAGCTCTTTTGTCCACCGAGCGATTACATATTTATTTTTAAAGCGGTACATTTTAATAATCTGTATTTCAATAATTAAAGCCTCAGAACACGCAAGTAAAATATCATACAGAACCACATGTGTTTCAATATGATCACACATTGAAATAAAGATAAGATTGACAACTTAATGATAAAATTTAAATGGTTGATGATTATTCATTTTGGACTCTATATACTTGCTTGTTTTATTCCAAGAGGTTTACATGATCTAACATGTAAGTGGAACTTTAACTTGTTGCCTCGAGTCAAATCTTGACGTCATTGAAATTATCTTTAACTTTAGCATGTAAATTGCCCGTTTGTATATAATAGAAATTTTGAGTACAAGGTTCCTTTAAAAAACATTGTTATCTTTTCAAGTTTAGTGGAAAAACAATCAACCCAAGATACCTTTATTTGAAAAAAAATATCTGCACAAGATGTTACGATCATGCCTTTTCTTCTACTATATCACTTTGATTACATATTTGTTATGTACATTTCATGTATCAAATGCATGGAACAACAAAACCGAGAAACTAGCCTTACTTGAAATCAAAGCCAAAATAAGTGGCGATCCATTAGGTGTGCTAAACTATTGGAATAGTAACCTTCATTACTGTAATTGGTATGGTGTTATTTGTGGTCGTAGGTTCGAGGAAGTTATAATTCTTGACCTTCATTCGTCCAAGCTTAAAGGTACACTTTCACCATTCATCGCTAATTTGTCCTTCCTCCACTTACTACATCTCGAGAATAACAGTTTTTCAGGCACAATCCCATCTGAAATAGGACAATTACAATGGTTAACAACTTTAGCGCTATATAATAATTCGATTTCAGGGAAAATTCCATCAAATTTGTCAAACTGTAAATATCTGGTTAACCTAGAACTAGAGTATAACCATTTAGTTGGAAAAATACCATCAACTCTTGGAACATTGTTAAATTTACAATATATTTCTTTATTTGTAAACAATTTAACAGGTGAAATTCCTGCATCTTTTGCAAACTTATCATCGCTGTTTCATCTTTCCATTTCACATAACAAATTTATTGGTGAAATTTCAGATAATCTTGGGAAATTAAACAACCTAACATATTTAGATTTAAGTGATAATATGTTTAATGGTGCAGTTCCAAGTTCAATATATAACCTGTCACTATTAACTCTATTAGATTTACAGAAAAATCAGTTACAAGGAAAATTTCCTTTAGACTTTGGAAAAAATCTTCCAAATCTTGAGGAATTTTATGCTGGCGTAAATCAATTCACTGGTTTCATTCCAGCTTCACTCTTCAACTCCTCGAATCTATTTTTTCTTCAATTGGATCAAAACCATCTTCGAGGAGAAGTTCCATCTCTACACAAGCTTATACAACTTAGGAACCTTTACTTATCAGATAACTTTCTTGGTTATAACCAATATGGAGATTTAGACTTTGTTTCAACATTGCTAAATACCTCCCAATTGAGCGAGTTTGCTATTGATCAAAATAATTTCAAAGGAAATTTTCCTAAAATTCTCTGCAATTTTTCATCTCTTGCTATATTGTATTTATATTCCAACAATATTACTGGAGAAATACCTACATGCATTGGAAACTTAGTCAAAATGCAAATTTTTATGGCCAATAATAATTCACTTTCTGGGGATATTCCTAAGAGCATAGGAAAGCTTCGTAACTTGTATAGACTATACTTAAATGAAAATAAATTATCTGGGTTAATTCCATTTTCAATAGGAAACTTAACTATGTTGTCTAATTTAGACCTTTCTAAGAATATAATTGATGGGCAAGTGCCTTCAAGTATTAGAAATTGTACATCTTTACTAGAAATTAAGCTTTCTAATAATAATCTTAGTGGTAGAATACCCACAAACCTTTTTACTCTTTCATCATTAACCATTGGAATGGATTTATCTGAAAACCAACTAACTGGTTCCATTCCCCAAGAAGTTGGACTTCTCACTAATCTTGGGTACCTAAATATTTCGGGTAACTTGTTATCTGGCACGTTACCAAGCTCTCTAAGTGGTTGCACTTCCTTAGAAGTCCTGAACATGTCAAAAAACAATTTCCAAGGTACCATTCCTCATGGATTACAGTCAATTAACAGTCTCCTTGAGTTAGATTTATCATGCAACAACTTCTCAGGCAAAATCCCACAATTTCTGGCAAGCTTAAATTTGCAAATGCTAAATTTGACGCATAATAGCTTACAAGGTGAAGTACCCGTTGGTGGGATTTTCAGCGATCCAACTCGCGTTTTTTTAAGTGGAAATAATAGGCTTTGTGGAGGGATACCTGAGTTAATGTTAAATCAATGTAACATACTCGATAAAAGCAAGAAAAGAGATGCACATAAGAAGATATGGATGGTGGTTTTATCTTCTTCCATTTTTGGGTGTTTTTTGTTAATAATTTTTGTTATGAAATACATTTTGTGGCAAAGAAAAAGAATTGAGAAACCTTTGTGTGGGTATGAAAGTTTCCCTATGTTATCCTATTTAACACTTTCTAAAGCCACGAATGGATTTTCTTATGAAAATTTGGTTGGTCAGGGGACATATGGGGTTGTGTATAAGGGAATTCTTGAAGAGGATGAATCAAATATCGCGGTGAAAGTATTTAAGCTAGAGTACCATGGTGCTTTGAATAGTTTCATTGCAGAATGTGCAGTCCTCAGAAGCATAAAACATCGAAACCTTCTTAAGATTATAACAGCTTGTTCAAGCATTGATCATGATGGAAGAGATTTTAAAGCTTTGGTGTACGAGTACATGGCGAATGGTAATTTAGACCATTGGTTGCATCCAATAGAAACACTCAATAAGAGTATGGGCACAAAGTACTTGAATTTAAACAAAAGACTTGATATTGCAGTTGATGTGGCATGTGCTTTGGATTATCTTCACCAGGATTGTGATACCCCTATAGTGCATTGTGACTTGAAGCCAAGCAATGTTCTTCTTGATGAGGAAATGGTAGCACATATAGGAGACTTTGGGATTGCCAAAATACTTGGAAAAGGTAGAGTTAGTAGCTCTCGTGATGCAAATCAATCTACTTCTTTTGGAATAAGAGGAACTATTGGTTATGCTCCTCCAGGTAAGTGTTAATACTCCCTCTATCACCTCCAAATTTTATTCGTTTGACCATTATAGTTAAAATACATGTAACAAAAAATAGGAATAAATTAAACCGGTTTCATGCGATATGTACTCCAAATTTTAGTTATGGTGATCTTTTTAACATTTGCTTATTAATTTGTTCTTTTTTACTCGCAACATTGTTACGGTAAAAAATATTCATTGGCTAATCTTATTTTCACAAATTTGTTCGAAAAATGTAAGAAATAATACAATCAAGTGGTGATTAGTTTGATTTGTCTACATTTCTCTTTTCTTACGATCAAAATTTCATAATTTAATATTTTGTGTAACTTATATACTCAATAACAAAGCAGTGCATTAGTCTTTGTGAAATCAAGAACTATAGTGATTAAAAATTTAAGAGGAATTACGCTCTTTTTAGATAATAATATAAATATTGTAAATGACCTTTTGCAGAATATGGTTTGGGAAATGAAGCTTCTACTCAAGGTGATATCTACAGTTTTGGAATCCTTATTCTAGAAATGCTTACGGGAAAGAGGCCTACTAATAATATGTTCGAAGGAGAATTGAGCCTACATTGCTTTGTAAAAAAGTATTTAGGTCATGATATAATTACGACAATAGTGGATCATGCGCTATTAAAGGACATAGAACGAAAAGATATGAAAACGAGAGAAATATTAATGGAGGCCTTAATTCCTGCATTTAAGTTAGGCCTTTTATGCTCTAGTGAGGTGCCTCAAGAAAGGTTGAACACGAGAGATGTTCTCACAATGCTATCATCAATTAAAGCCAAACTTAGTATATAGTATGATATGATGGTTGTATAGATAAATGTATCGATAAATTATTAGATAGTATGATCTATTAATTAGATTCAAATAAAAAATTACCTAAAATAACCTAAGTAATAGAATTGGAGGGAAAAACTTTTCTTATTGCAATAACATTTGTGCTAAAGCTCAATTTAAATTTTTATGGAGCATTCTTAGAATCGTGTAGAGTTGGTAAAGATGTTTGATTCCAATGGCGCTTCTACTATTCTATATGATTCTAACGATTCTAATTGCAATTATAGAATTTGATTAAGATATTTTCTTTGTTAAGTTGTATTTGAAAGGCTACTTTATTAGTTTTTCATTCTTTTAAATTATTAATATAATATCGATAAAAATAAAGCTTGGAATAATTCGAAGTTCATCGAAGGTTTAAGAATCCGAGTCGGAGCGAAGTTGGATTCCAAGTGGAGGTGGACTGAAATACAACTTAACAAAGAAAATATCTTAATCAACTTAATAAAGTAGCCTTTCAAATACATAATCCGAATTTTATCCCGAGCGAATTACAACGATTGATAATGTAAGTCAAGTTCGACGAATTGCCATTCCTATATTACTCGGGCTCCTTCACTTTATTTTAAGGAAGAGCCAAACACCAAAAACAATTTCAAATTAGTAATCTAGCTAGTCTTATGAAAATCCAGTTGTTTACTCTAGTACACCATCCATTAGTTATCAACCCAACAATTAAATAGCACCCGCCCAAATTTCCCCCTCTAGTTATCCGAGGTAATCCGAGGTAAATTCGTTAAGTATGTCAATATTTAACGAAGGCATAAAAAGGAGATTACAATATTCATATATGTATTGTTTAGTTTGCATATATAACTCGAAGCTAGCATATATTATTATTATATTTAAATTTAAAAATAACTCAAGATGCATTGTTATTAACATTATGATTTGTATTTGTAGTTTAATGCTAATGTAATTAGAGGATTACATGTAATTATAATTCCATTTAAAATATAACGTAAGTTGTATTATTGTTATTGTTAATATTATTATTATTACTATTACTACTATTACTATTACTATTACTATTACTATTACTATTATTATTATTATTATTATTTAATAATCTTTTATATTTTTTATCTATTAAGAATGTCTATGCTCGCGATACATAAATTTTTTTGCTAATCACTTAAATATATTATTATTGTATGAATTTATTGATTGAGGAAGATTGATTTCGATTGATGATATGTAAATATAAAAATACGTCAAACAATATTAGTAATTCAAAATGTGTGACACAAAAGTTTAACGTGTATTAATTACGAGAAAATTAAAGAAAAAGACCACTATTTTTTAGATAATTCTACAATCATTTAAGTACATTGTTATCATATTTTTGGATTTTTCAAATATTAACTTAAGTCTTTTGGAATGTGTAGAATAATAGTCTATAATTAATTTTTGGAGCCCCTAAATTTTAATGCTTTTTCTTATCAAAACAAAGATATTTATATGTATACAGTTTTGCTACATGCATAGTTATCAGAATCCCAATTCTGATCAACGATTTTAAGAATTAAACAAGGGCAATATGGTAATTTCACCCTTTAATGGCATTTCAAATGTTTTTTAGCCCATATAGTTACGGCGGTTAGTTTCCCTTAAGCTGGTGCTTACCATGTAGAAACGAAAACAAGATTAGTTATTATAGGTATTATTATTATTATTATTTTATTATTATTTTTTTTTTTTTTTAATAAAACCGTATTTCATTTCATATAGGGAGAGTTTACAAGAAGTTGGTGGGGAGTCGAGCAACAAGCTGAGCGCCCACACCTTTTTGGATACAAAAAGCCAGTCTGTGGAAAATATAAACCCTAGATTTGGTGCTACTAGAGTTACTCGAAGAAAACGATGCAATTCTTGTTAAAAGGTCGAGTGTGTCTTGTCCTAACCCTCCGAAGGTTGAGAAAGAAAAAGGGATGAATTTATATCCATTTTCCTCGTACTTGGCGGAGTATTTCTTCCTCTTTCTCTCTGCAGCATTGGCTAGGGAAGCCCCTGGGATCCACGAGGAAGCTCCAATGCTAGCGAAAGGTGATCTGCTAGTTACATCTACACAAGCATCCCTACCATGGATCCAATTGAACAAAAGGAGATCTGCTGGCCTAAGGTCTTTCCCTACCTCTAAAGAAAACCCAACTGATGCCTCCTTACGTACTGAAATCCCAGCTCTGCAACAAATATCCACGAACATATCCCGAACCAATGTATGGCGAAACTTCACGCCAATCTCATTGGAGCAATGAACAGCGTGATCTCCCATTTATCCATCTTGGGGGTGTTGCAACTCGGGCATAGGCTACCTTCGACAAACAAAAGAATGGTAAGCCGATAACATAGAACAACTCAAAACATACGATGATTCATTTTCTAATCTTTATAATATAGTATTATTAAATGAATTATTGATTGAGGATGATTGATTTTTAATTGATGATATTTAAATATAAGAATACGTCAAACAATATTAATAATTTTAAAGTTACGACACAAAAATTTAACTTATATCAATAACAAGAAAAGTTAAGAAACATGCCCACTATTTATATAATTCGACCTATCAATAAAGTATGTTGTTATCATATTTTGGAATTAATTAGTATGTTGTTTCCTTTTGAATAAGACATCGATATTTATACGTGTAGTGTTACTACATAGATTTGATATCTTACTATACTTTTCCACCTTCTTAGTTAGTGGACTTAAATTTTCGATATATATATATATATATATATATATATATATATATATATAATATTATTGACTGGCGATTTTAGTTTGCCTGTAATAAGCATTTAATATACGTATAAAGCCTCGAGTTGTTTCACTTTACTTTCAAGCAAGAGTCAAATGTTGAATTTTAATAATATTTTTTCCAAATTTATATGGGACACCAAAAACAATTTCATAATTAGTTCTCTAGTCTTCTGATAATTATGTTGGTTTACTCTTGTACACCAACCATTAAGTGATTAGCCAAACAATTAAATAGCACTTGCCCAAATTCCCACCCTCTAGTTGTCTAAGTTGAATTGGCACTATGTATGTCACTATTCACCAAAGCTTAACAAAATCAGATTACAATATTTACAAATGTATTGTTTAGTTTGCATAACTCGAAACTAACATATATTATTGTTAATATTATATCTTATTATTATTATTATTATTATTATTATTATTATTATTATTATTATTATTATTATTATTATTATTATTATTATTATTATTATTATTATTATTATTATTATTATTATTATTATTATTATTATTATATATTATTATTATTATTATTATTATTATTATTATTATTATTATTATTATTATTATTATTATTATTATTATTATTATATATATTATTATTATTATTATTATTATATTATTATTATTATTATTATTATTATTATTATTATTATTATTATTATTATTATTATTATTATTATTATTATTATTATATTATTATTATTATTATTATTATTATTATTATTATTATTATTATTATTATTATTATTATTATTATTATTATTATTATTATTATTATTATTATTATTATTATTATTATTATTATTATTATTATTATTATTATTATTATTATTATTATTATTATTATTATTATTATTATTATTATTATTATTATTATTATTATTATTATTATTATTATTATTGTTATTATTATCATTATTGTTATTATTATTTTATTATTATTATTATTATTATTATTATTATTATTATTATTATTATTATTATATTATTATTATTATTATTATTATTATATATATATTATATATTATTATTATTATTATTATTATATATATATTATATTATTATTACATATATTATTATTATTATATATTATTATATATATATATTTATTATATATATATATTATTATTATATATATACATATTATTATTATTATTACATATATTGTTACTATTATTATTATTATTATTATTATTATTATTATTATTAATGGAATAACTATCACGAAAAATCCAAGTTTTCCATGTGTCTTTAACAGCACAAAGTTTTTTCATTACCCAGCTAGGAGAAGGCTGAGCATTATATGACTCCCAACGCCCCCCCTTTAGTGTACACTCCATGTACCCAAGGCTGAGCATTATTATTATTATTATTATTATTATTATTATTATTATTATTATTATTATTATAGAAAAGGATATTACATGAAGTTGGTGGGGAGTCGAGCGACAAGCTG
Organism: Amaranthus cruentus; assembly: GCA_019425755.1. NCBI lineage: Eukaryota > Viridiplantae > Streptophyta > Magnoliopsida > Caryophyllales > Amaranthaceae > Amaranthus > Amaranthus cruentus. The sequence continues at coordinate 15,394,960 of CM033459.1, forward strand.
AGCACCTACACCTTTTTGAATACAAAAGGCGAGTCTATGAAAAATATATGCTCGAGACTTGGTGTTACTTGAGTTGCTCACGGCGACCGATGCAATCCTCTGGATAGGTAGGTATGCTTTCACCTAGCTCTCCAAAGGTGGAGAAAGCAAAAGGGATAAATTTGTACCCGTTCTCCTCGCACTTAGCTGTGTATTTCTTCCGCTTTCGTTCTGCCGCATTAGCTAAGGAGGCACCAGGGGCCCAAGAAGACACTCCTGTGCCAGCAAAGGGCGAACTTCACATCTACGCAAGCATCTTTACCCTGAACCCAACAAAACAGTAAGAGATTTGCAGGCCTAAGTTCTTTCCCCGCTTCTGAAGAGAACTCCATCGGTGCCTCCTTACGAACGGAGATTCCAACTTTTCAGCAGATATCCACAAGCATGTCCCGAACCAAATTGTGTCGAAACTTGACACCGACATCACTTGAGCAATGGACTGCGTGATCCCCCCATATATCCATCTTGGCACCGTTGAAGTTCGGGCATAGGCTACCTTCAGCGTACAAGGGAATGGTGAGCCGATAACATAAAACGGATCGAAACTGTCGTGGATCATCCTCTGCCCCAAGCCATCGATGGGAATCGTTAACAGAAAATGTTGTAGATGCGGTTCCCGGGTAGAACTAAGGATGGCAATTGGCCTTGGGGTGAGCATGTAGCTAGACACAAGGCTGTTGTCAACAATAATAAAGTAGGCCCCTGCCAACTTTTTCATCATATGAGGGGCAGCGGATTCATCATTGAGAGAAAAAGCATTGCTGCCACATACTACGCGGAAGACACCAAGGGCCCGTTCAAAAGTCGGTCCTAGAGAATGAAGATCACTGTGGCTGTAATCCCAGCTTGGAGCTAACCGCTGGAGACGGTAGCTGTGGAAGTCATATATAACATCACCCGCCAAGGAATACCAAGGCCACCCATCTTGATTGGGAGGGTGGCTAATTTCCATTGTCAATCCCCAAACCTGGTCCCGCAGCCGTAACTAGGAAGGCATTATTATTATTATTATTATTATTATTATTATTATTATTATTATTATTATTATTATTATTATTATTATATATAATTTTTTTTTAATAATTAATAATCGTATTTCATTTCATCGAAAGAGACTTTTACAAGAAGTTGGTGGGGAGTCGAGCAACAAGCTGAGCCCCCACACCCTTTTGAATACAAAAAGTGAGTCTCTGAAATATATATGCCCTAGACTTGGTGCTGCCGGAATTACTCAAAGCGAACGAACCAATCCTTGCCAATAAGCCGAGAGCATCTTCACCTAACTCTCCAAAGGTAGAGAAAGCGAAACGGGATGAATTTGTATCCATTCTCCTCACACTTCACCGAGTATTTCTTCCTCTTTCTTTCAATAGCATTGGCTACAGATGCCCTAGGTGCCCATGAGGTGACTCCTGTGCCAGCAAACAGTGAGCTTCCAGTGACATCTACACATGCATCTTTCCCGTGAAGCCAATTAAACAGAAGGAGATCTGCAGGCCTAAGGTCTTTCCCTTCCTCTGAATAAAACCCCAACGGTGCTTCTTTACGGACTGAAATCCCAGCTTTGCAGCAAATATCCACGAGCATATCCCGAACCAAATTGTGTCGAAACTTCACACCAATCTCACTAGAACAATGCACAGCGTGGTCTTCCCATATATCCATTTTGGGATTGTTGCAGCTCGAGCATAGGCTACCTTCGGCGAATAAAGGAATGGCGAGTCGGTAGCATAAAACAGAACGGTACTAACGATGATTCATTTTTTGCCCCAAGCCCTCAATAGGTATGGTAAACTAAAAATCCTGGGGATGTGGTTCCTGAGTGGAGCTAAGGATGGCTACTTGTCATGGGGTGAGCCTGTAGGTAGACGCAAGGCTTTTCTCAACAACATTAAAATAAGCCCCTACCAGCTGTTTCATCATATGGGGGGCAGTGGGTTCATCGTTGAGAGAAAGAGCGTTGGAGCCACAAAGAACCCGAAAGAAATCAAGTGCACGTTCAAAGGTCGGGCCAGGGGAAGAAATATCACAGTTAGCCAAAATCTTAGCTTGGAGCGAATTAGTTTGAAGACGAGAAGCAAGGAACGCATAGTTGCTAACGTCGCCTGCCGAGTAAATACCAAGGCCGCCCATTTTAATGGGGAAGGTAGCTAATCTCCATTGCCAATCCCCGAACCCCGGCCTAGAGGCTGTAACAACCTTTTCCAAAGAAGAGCGCAAAGAAAGGTTGAACTGGATCTGCGCGTCTCCAAGCCAATCTGAAGGGCAAGTCCTCACGGCGTAAAATAATCTCCCAACCCCAGCACAGTAGCGAAGAAGAAGAAGTTCACATTGAGGATCGCGGTGTTTGCTAACAGCTGCTATAAGCTCAATGGTTTTAGAAACCCTCTTAACGGAAAAATCACGGCAAAAACTCCGATTGATGCTCACCGGCCCACCAAGCAGTTTCACCCCCGCATAAGGACGAGATATGTTAGGTGGGAAAACCCCGTGTTCTCTACTTCGGGGGTCCTCCCTAGGCCAGAAGAGTTCCGTCTTATCCACGTTGAGGAATAAACCACGAGGTGGCCCTTCCTCCTGAATAATGTGTTAAGCCTTGGCGACCATAGGGGTTTCACCAATAATAGTGCCGTCTTATTATTATTATTATTATTATTATTATTATTATTATTATTATTATTATTATTATTATTATTATTATTATTATATAATTCTATTTATAATATAGCTCAAGTTGCATTCTCAATGTGGACAAGACTGAACTTTTCTGGCCTAGGGAAGATCCTAGAAGTAGAGAGCCTGGAGTCTTCCCACCTAACTTATCGCGCCCTATTGCGGGGGTGAAACTCCTTGGTGGGCCTGTGAGCACAGATCATAGCTTTTGTCGTGATTTTGCCCTTAAGAGGGTTTCTAAAACCATCGACCTCATGGCAGCTATTAGCAAACTCCATGATCCACAATGTGAGCTTCTCCTTCTTCGCAATTGTGCTGGGGTTGGGAGGTTATCCTACGCTTTGAGGACTTGTTCACCAGATTTGTTTTGTGAAGCACAAATTAAGTTTGATCTTGCTCTACGCACTTTCTTGGAGAAGATTATCACGGCCTCTGGACCGGGTTTTGGGGATTGGCAGTGGAGGCTAGCCACTCTTCCCATCAAGATGGGTGGCCTTGGCATCTACTCTGCAGGTGATAGTATTAACTATGCTTTTCTAACTTCCCGTCTTCAAACTAACTCTCTCCTAGCACATATATTGGCTAAAGTGATATCTCCTCCCGGGGTTCGACGTTCGAAAGAGCTCTTGCTATCTTTCGTGATCTTTGTGGCTCAAACGCCTTTTCTCTCAACGATGAACCCGTTGCCCCCCATATGATGAAAAAGTTGGCAGGGGCTTATTTTAGTGTTGTTGAGAAAAGTCTTGCGTCTAGCTACATGCTCACCCCAAGGCAAGTCGCCATTCTTAGTTCCACTCGTGAACCTCATGCTCAGGATTTTCTGTTAACCATCCCCATTGATGGCTTGGGACAAAAAATGAACAATCGCCAGTTTCGGTCTGTTTTATGCTATCGGCTCTCTATTCCCTTATTTACCGAAGGTAGCTTATGCCCGAGTTGCAACACTCTCAAGATGGACAAATGGGGGGACCACTCTGTTCATTGTTCTAGTGAGGTTGACGTGAAGTTTCGCTACAATTTGGTCCGAGATATGCTCGTTGATATGTGTTGCAAATCTGGGATTTCAGTACGCAAGGAGGCGCCGCTAGGGTTCTCTTCAGAGGCAGGGAAAGATGTTCAGCCAGTAGATCTCCTCCTATACAATTGGCTTAATGGCAAAGATACTTGCGTGGATGTTACTGGAGGCTCACCCTTCGCAGGCACATGAGTCTCCTCTTGGGCTATTGGTGCTTCTTTAGCCAATGCTGCACAGAAAAAGCGGAAGAAATACTCGGCCACGTGTGTGAAGAATGTATACAAATTTATTCCCTTTGCCTTCTCCACTTTTGGAGAGTTAGGGGAAGATGCACTTGACTTATTATCAAGAATTGCATTGTTCTCTCTTAGTAACTCTGGTAGCATCAAATCTAGGGCCTATGTTTTCCACCGACTAGCATTTTGTATTCAAAAAGGTGTGGGTGCTCAGCTTGTTGCTCGACTCCCCACCAACTTCTTGTAAAACCCATTTATATGCAATAGAATTATAATAATAATAATAATAATAATAATAATAATAATAATAATAATAATAATAATAATAAATATTATTATTATTATTATTATTATTATTATTATTATTATTATTATTATTATTATTATTATTATTATTATTATTATTATATTCCTTATTATTTAAAATGTAATTATTATTTTTATTTGTTAGGAATGTCTATGAATTGATGATATTTAAATATAAGAATACATAAAACAATATTAATAATTTTAAAGTTATGACAAAAAAATTTAACTTATATTAATTACAAGAAAAGTTAAGAAACATGCCCATTATTTATATAATTCCACCTATCATCTAAGTATGTTGTTATCATATTTTGGAATTTTCCAAATTTTTAAAATTTGAAGTCTTTAGGAATGTGTAGAATACTAGTCAATAATAAATTGTTGAGCCCTTGAAGTTCCATTCCTTTTGAGTAAGACATCGATATTTATACGTGTACTGTTACTACTTAGATTTGATATCTTACTGTACTTTTCCACCTTCTTAGTTAGTGGACTGATAATTTAGTTTTCATATATATAGTGAAAATTCTTAAGATTCGTAACTCTTAATACTCTTTGTTTGTGTCTAATTAAAATTAGAAAAATTAATATTAACAAAATATGCTTAAAAATTCCTGTAATAAGCATTTAATAAACGTATAAAATCTCGAGTTGTTTCACTTTACTTTCAAGCACGAGCCAAATGATGAATTTTTATAATATTTTTTCCTAATTTATATGGGACACCAAAAACAATTTCATAATTAATTCTCTAGTGTTCTGAAAATTATGTTGTTATACTCTTGTACACCATCCATTAAGTGATTAACCAAACAATTAAATAGCACTTGCCAAAATTCCCTCCCTCTAGTTGTCTAAGGTGAATTGGCCCTATGTATGTCAGTATTCACCAAAGCTTAACAAAATGAAATTACAATATTTACAAACGTATTGTTTAGTTTGCATAACTCGAAACTAACATATATTATTGTTAATATTATATTTTAATATAACTCAAGGTGCATTTTTCAGTAACATTATTATTTGTATTAATAATTTTAATTCTAATATTATTTCAAGGAGTACATGCAATTATATTTCTATTTGTAATATAAATTAAGTTGTATTATTATTATTATTATTATTATTATTATTATTATTATTATTATTATTAGGGGTGAAACGTATTCGGATTAAAACTGCAAATCGAACAAGACCAAACCGAATAACATATATGGTTTGTTGATTTTTAAATTTTGTTTGGATTAGGTTTGAAAATTCAAAAACCGAAATATTAAGGTTTGGATTAGGTTTGAAATTTTCAAAAACCGAAAACCGAATTTCTAGACCGCAAACCGAAATATTTAAGAAATTACATATAGCCCACTAACATTAATGTATTAGCCCATACCCAATACATTCGAAACGTGAAAACTTAAAAACCCTAACCTTTGATAATACCTGTACTACCGCCGTCACACTCCCAGTCCCACACTTGAGTACTTGACACTCTCACTCCTTTCCCAGTTTCCCTGTTTTTTTCATTTAAATTTAAATTTGTTTTTAATGAAAAATATGGTTTGGATTGGTATGAAAAAGTCTAAACCGAATTAATTTGGTTTGGTTCGATTTGGATTTGTTTGGATTGAAAAATAAAAAACCGAAATAAATTTGGTTTGATTTGGTTTTATGAAAAAACCAAACCGCAAACCGAACTTTCACCCTAATTATTATTATTGTTATTATTATTATTATTATTATTATTATTATTATTATTATTATTATTATTATTATTAGGATAAATTACCTAGAATAATCCAAACTATTCACGATTTTCCTACAATAATCCCACCTATTGATTAACCATGAATAATCCCAACTTTGAGGGGCATTTTCCTAGAGTAAACCCGGTGACCGGATGACTTGCTATTGCAACTTTTATTTTTTTTAAAAAAAAACATAAATTTAAATAAAATGAAGAAAAAAATGTTAAAAAAATGTTCATAAAAAATTTGTGATTTTTTTATTATTTAGAATTTTTTATTAAATTTTTAAAATTATTTTCTATTTTTAAATTAATATTTAATTTATTTTTTTAGTGAATTACCTACTATAGCAGTTCATCGGATTATCCAAGTTTACTCTAGGAAAATAACCCTCAAAGTTGGGATCATTCATGGTTAATCAATAGAAGGGATTATTGTAGGAAAATCATGAATAGTTTGGATTATTCTAGGTAAATTTTCCTTATTATTATTATTATTATTATTATTATTATTATTATTATTATTATTATTATTATTATTATTATTATTATTATTATATTACTGTTATATTTCTTATATATTATTTTAAAAAATATTTAAATTTTGTTATCTGTTAATAATTTCTATGGTTGTGAAATGTATTTTTTTCCTAATATCTTTTATATATGATTACAAAATTAATTACTGATTGAGGATAGTTGATTTTGATTAATGATGTGTAAATAGAAGAATACGTTGAAAAGTTTGAACAATTCCAAAGGGGTGACACGAAAGTTTAACTTGTATTAATTACAATAAAAGTAAAGCAAAAGACCCACTATTTAGATAATTACACACCATCATTTAAGTGCTTTGTTATTATATTTTGGGATTTTCCAAAATTTCAAATATTGATTTGATGTGTTTTGGAATGTGTAGAATACTAGTCTACAATTTATTTTGGAGCCCTAGAAGTTCAACAGCTTTTGATTCAGACATGAATATTTTTTTTATACCTTTAATGTTGCTACTTATATTTGTTATTGTACTTGCTCACCTTCTTATTTAGTGGGCTTACGTTTTAGAGGTCTTTGGTTTGGTATTTTTTTTTCAAGTAATGGATTCCATTAAGACAAACTGTAACTTGTTGCTTGTTATAAAAATTTGATAAACGTTACCTATATTTGAAGGTAATGGTTACCTTTTTTTTGTTACCTGTGGAAATGTTGTGAAAACAATTACCCTTTCTCCCTCATATTGTCAAACCATCTCTCTCACCATTAAGTTTTTATACAAAACAAAATGAATTTTTTATATTAAACAACATTTAACAATAACACATATTTTACCTTTACCCTTTCTTATCCATTTCTTTTTTCATTCTCTTTCCACTCTTAATATCAAACACCCCTTAATTTTCATGTATATATATAAAGCAATATCTTAAGATTCTTAATGCTTATACTTGTAGCTAGGGCGTAATTTAAAATTAGAAAAAGTAATATTAAGAAAATATGCTTACAAAAATCACACTAGATCTTATTTTCTACTATGTTTTTAATATATATTTTTAACAATGCAAATGTATCCGTTAACAAAAAACCAAAGGTATTTTAGATTTTGTTTATTTTACCCGATTTTTGTTGATTCAACTATTTTTAAGCTGGAATTAATTTATTTCGTCCTTCCGAATGCGTTTTACAAACCCCTCGATAACGTGTAGACTAGGGTTACCTGAATTAGAGGATTTCGCAAAATTGTGCGGCACCAATGGACCAGTAACTTGCTAATTCACTCGGCCAAAGTACGATCCATTCACCATAGTTGCCCAGCTGGAAGAGAGACGAAGCTGAGAGTCCACAATAGCTGATTTAGGGCTCATTGTGGCGTTTTCAAGGATACTTGGTTCAGATGTTTTTTTCCCACCCGCAGCCAAGATCTGGAAAGACTTGGATCCATGTTTTTCAGAAGAAGAAGAAGAGTGTATAGAATAAGAAGAAGAGGAGGATACGCGCTTCTGTGGAAGTCTTCCTCGTGGACGGCCTCGCCCTCGAGCTGCTCAAGAATCTTGAGCTTTGAGAGAGAGTTTTAGAGGAGAGAGGAATAGAAGAGAGAAGCGCCCAAAAACTTATTATTATTATTATTATTAGGATCAATCCCCAACAACAGCCACCAACTTTAGTCATTTTCATTTAAACAGCCGCGAACTTCGTTTATCCCCAACAACAGCCACCAACTTACAAAATGTGACATCAAAACAGCCACTTTACCGGATGACCTGCTAATTGACCCTTGACCATGCCTAATGACCTTTGACTTTACCTTAATTTCACTAATTAAACCTAATTACCCAATTATCCCTAATTAAACCCTTCTTCCCCAACCTTTCTCTAACCCACCTCAATCACCTCCATTTCTCCCCTTCACCACCACTACCACCACCACCACCACCACCATTAAAACCCTCGAAAATCCTCTTTCTTCCACAATCCAGCTCGAACATAACATCTGAATTGTTCTTTTCCTTAATTAATTGTCGGCCCGAGTGTAATTTGGAATTCACGTTTTTTGGGTCTCTTTCCTTCGCATCTTCCTTTTCTTCAACTATGGCTTCACTAGTGGTAGGAGTGATAGCCCTTTGTCCCAAAACAGCACAACAACAATCCCATTTCCCTAATCTCTTAGGATCTCTCCTAAAATTTAAGTTACTAAAGCTAGACCTCGTTCAGAAATCAGCTGATTAAAAATCCCACACCCTAAAATGATTGAATCACTTTTAAAGCCATAATTCAACCCTAAAACTCAAATTAAAGGATTTAACCTCAAGACCCGTAAAGATTATCTGCAATTTGGTGGGATTTTGAAGTACCCTAAAGATTATTCCAATTTTGCTTTGAATTTAACAAAGCTTTACACTGGATTTCTGGGTTCTAAAAACAGGTATGAGTATTAAATTAAATTATCAAGTTGAAGAAAGAGGATTTTTGAGGGGTTTTAATGGTGGTGGTGGTGGTGGTGGTGGTGGTGGTGGTAGTGGTGGTGAAGGGGAGAAATGGAGGTGATTGAGGTGGGTTAGAGAAAGGTTGGGGAAGAAGGGTTTAATTAGGGATAATTGGGTAATTAGGTTTAATTAGTGAAATTAAGGTAAAGTCAAAGGTCATTAGGCATGGTCAAGGGTCAATTAGCAGGTCATCCGGTAAAGTGGCTGTTTCGATGTCACATTTTGTAAGTTGGTGGCTGTTGTTGGGGATAAACGAAGTTCGCGGCTGTTTTAAATGAAAATGACTAAAGTTGGTGGCTGTTGCTGGGGATTGATCCTTATTATTATTATTATTATTATTATTATTATTATTATTATTATTATTATTATTATTATATATATATATTTTTTTTTTTTTTTTAATTTTTTTTTTGGCAAACAAAAACCTTTTTAATTTAGCAGAAAAACCACAAAATACATCAAGGCATGCAAAACTCACATTCCTTATTTGCATCAGTGTGGAAACGAGGCCCACCTTCAAGGAAGGGTTTCCTCGTCCCACTCTCCATGTGCATACGAGGAATCCGAGGCCAAAACAGCCGAAATACAAGGATCGGCTATCAGTTCAAAGCAATACAGAGATGCTCCTAATTAAAGACAAAATACACACTGCCTACAAAACCAGCCAAAGCAACAGCTAACAAAGCAAATATGAGAGCTTATATCAGCATATAAAATACAGAGATGCTCCTAATTAAAGACAAAATACACACTGCCTACAAAACAGTAGGCAAAGATCGATCGAAAAGATTAGCAGGTACAAGATCGCATAGAGCAGCAGCAGATCAGGACACCAGCAGACTTCGCAGCATCATCAAAAAGACAGCACCAGTTCCAGCATGCAATAGCCTCCAAAACACATGGCAACACAACAACCAACAATCTAGGAGCAAGAGAGGAGAGCAGCAACTTGGAGAAATCAGCCCAAGCATAGACATGAAATACCAGTAGCAAAATTCCAGCAGACTCATCCATGAACAGAAACATCCAACAACACACAATACAAGCAGCAAAAGAGCAGAAGCAGAACACCCAAGATCTCAAAACAACCAACAATCATGACAACATCATCAGCAACAAGCTCAGCCATATAGGCCCCAGAGAGTAACCAAGAGCGTGAAACCCTCTTATAAAAGAAACAGCAACTCACACAACATAAAACCCAGCACCAAAAAATAAGTCAACAAGACATAGCACCAGCAGTAGAGTATTAGCAAAGCATTTCTTCAACGCAGCACCCTAGTAACAACATACCAACTATACAAAGCATAATCAGCTAGCAAATGTACCATGGGCCCATACAACCAGCAAGACAACAGAACCAACACAACACAATAACAACAAGGGAATGAAGATTGAAAGAACGCAATACAACACCCTGTGCACAGACTTTGCCAACAACACACAAAATCAGCAAAACAATGCAAACATCCAAACAGCAGGAGCCGTTAAGTATCAGAAGCGAAGAACCTGCTACACTGCGGAATGTTGTCCATCCGCAAACCTATTAACCGAAGTCGAATCTATTGCTGGACACAACGACAAGGGAGGATGGGACACAAACTACCACATTCAGGACCGCATCATTACGAGCGTGCCAGATGGCATAAACTAAGGAAGCATACACTGCACACATCACTTTTTGTTGAAGTTTACCAAGCTTGTACTTGCGAAAGTCCATGCGATCGATGCCTTTGAATCTGACTCCAGTCCAAGCATTGAGACCCTCAAGACACCTAATGCTAAAAGGACAATCAAAGAATAAGTGCGGAACAATTTTGGTGGTAGTTCCGCACAAAGAGCATAAATCATCACTCAAAGCACAATGAAGAGGATCCTTTGTTTTTAGCTTACCAAGGGCCAAGAGCCAACAACAAAACCGCGTCTTTGGAGTAGAAATACTATTCCAAACTATAGAACGCCACTTAACCCGTTGGTGGAGCGAAAACGTTTCTGCATAAATCTCATTAATGGAATAACTATCACGAAAAATCCAAGTTTTCCATGTGTCTTTAACAGCACAAAGTTTTTTCATTGCCCAGCTAGCAGAAGGCTGAGCATTATATAACTCCCAACGCCCCCCTTTAGTGTACACTCCATGTACCCAAGGCTGAGCATTATTATTATTATTATTATTATTATTATTATTATTATTATTATTATTATTATTATTATTATTATTATTAATATTATTATTATTATTATTATTATTATTATTAGTATTATTATTATTATTATTATTATTATTATTATTATTATTATTATTTTTTGAAAAGAACCTCGATTTATTAAGGAATAGAATCCAAATGAACTAAGTCTCTAATCCAATGTGGACCAGAACCTAGCCAAATAGAATTACAAGAACAATTTGAGGCCCATTTAGCAAGCCTATGGGCTACACCATTGCTTTCCCTAAAACAAAAGGAGAAACTAATGTCTAAACTACTGGACATATGCAAGATATTATTAACAAGTATCTGGGCATGAAAGCCTCTGCATTTTTCTTATTTAAGAGCCTCAATCACAAGATACGCGTCTCCTTCCAAAACAATGTTCCTCCATAGTTGCTGTCTTGCTATTTGAACAACCCAATCAGCCGCTTTCAACTCAGCCATTTCAACTGATATCCGAGGCAAGAGGGTCTTGGAAGCTGCCAATAGAACACACCCTTTGTCATCCCGAGCAATAACTCCCAGACCATAGCACTCACGTTGCTCATTAATAGAAGCATCAAAATTAATTTTCACCTCACAATATTGTTCCACTTTTGGTAGTTAATAATGCCATCCTTCGCCCTCTTGTAGCATACTTCCCAGGATGTGTACACTTTCTCGAACCACAGTTCGTTCCTAGCAAACCAGATTTGCCATAGTAAAATAGCAAGAAGATCAATGTTCAAAGGATTTGCTTCACTCATGACCTCAGAAACCCAATGTCGAATATCCGGAGCTTTCTGTTTGCAAAGCATAGGGGGAGCCATACTCCAAAACTTGCGAACCCAACTACAATCCCTGAAAACATGCATTGTGGATTCATGTGAACCACATCTAGGACAGCGAGAAGACTCGATAATCCCTGTTTTGAATAAGTTGGCATTGTGGGGGATAATGTCCCAAACGGCCCGCCACAAGAAAAGTTTTGCTTTGGGAGGGATATTTAGACGCCATAGCCTTTTCCACATGGGATCAGCTCCACTAGAGGAAGAAGCATATTGATTCACAGACATAGCAACTTTATAAGCTTCTTTTACTTTGAATATACTATCATGATTACCAACCCAAACCCTTTCATCTGCAGTAACATTCATACTTAGTGGGACACTTAGGATGCGATCTACGTCAATGGGCATAAAGCAACTCTTAATTAAACTCCTGTTCCAACACCTTTGCCCTGCTTCAAATAGGTCACTGACCTTAGCATCAGAATCAAGATTTGAGGGGGGAGTGATGATTTTCCCTGACCCTTCCCCACCAAGCTAAGAATCTTTCCAGACTCGAACAATGCGACCCTCTCCAATCCTCCATCTCGTTCCTAACTCAAGAATCGCTCGAGCTCCAAGAATACTTCGCCAAGCAAAGCTTGGGTTATGACCCAGCGTGGTATCCCAAACAGAACACTCAGCATAGTATTTACTTTTAAGGGTTCTAGCCAATAACGTCTCCGGAAACATATGAAGCCGCCATAGTTGTTTAGCTAACAATGCAGAGTTAAAATTATCAAGATCACGAAATCCCATACCACCCTCCCCCTTTGGTCTACATAAGAACTTCCAAGCTTTCCACGGAATCCCCTTCGACACTTTAGACCCGCACCGAAAACTCCTAGTAATACTCTCAATTTCTTGAAAGAAAGATGGGGGCAATTTAAAGCAACTCATAGCGTAGCTGGGGATGGAGTGGATAACTGATTTGATTAAAACTTCTTTCCCCGCTCGAGATAACAACCGCTCCTTCCACCCTTGGAGCTTTTTCCAAATTCTGTCCCGAATGCCCGTAAACGAAATCTTTTTCGATCTATCAAATATAGTGGGGAGACCAAGGTACTTATTATTATTATTATTATTATTATTATTATTATTTTTTTTTTTTTCTTATTATTTAAAATGTAATTATTATTTTTATTTGTTAGGAATGTCTATGGCTATGATACGTAAATTTACTTCTAATCTTTATAATATAGTATTACTAAATGAATTATTGATTAAGCATGATTTATTTTTAATTGATGATATTTAAATATAAGAATACGTCAAACAATATTAATAATTTTAAAGTTAAGACACAAAAATTTAACTTATATTAATTACAAGAAAAGTTAATAAACATGCCCACCATTTATATAATTCCACCTATCATTTAAGTATGTTGTTATCATATTTTGGAAATTTTCAAACTTTTAAAATTTGAAGTCTTTAGGAATGTTAGAATACTAGTCAATAATTAATTGTTGAGCCCTTGAAGTTCCAGTCCTTTTGAATAAGACATCGATATTTATACATGTAGTGTTACTACTTAGATTTGATATCTTACTGTACTTTTCCACCTTCTTATTTAGTGGACTTATAATTTAGTTTCCATATATATAATGAAAATTCTTAAGATTCGAAACTCTTAATACTCTTAGTTTGTGTGTAATTTAAAATTAGAAAAATTAATATTAACAAAATATGCATAAAAAATAATCACATTGGATCTTATTCCTACTATGTTTTTTTAATTTAACATATATATATATATATATATATATAAAGTATTATTGACTGGCGATTTTATTTTGCCTGTAATAAGCATTAATAAACGTATAAAGCCTCAAGTTGTTTCACTTTACTTTCATGCACGAGCCAAATGTTGAATTTTTTAAATATTTTTTCCTAATTTATATGGGACACCAAAAATAATTTCATAATTAATTCTCTAGTCTTCTGAAAATTATGTTGTTTTACTCTTGTACACCATCCATTAAGTGATTAACTAAACAATTAAATAGCACTTGCCGAAATTCCCTTCCTCTAGTTGTCTAAGGTGAATTGGCGCTATGTATGTCAGTATTCACCAAAGCTTAACAAAATGAGATTACAATATTTATAAACGTATTGTTTAGTTTGCATAACTCGAAACTAACATATATTATTGTTAATATTATATTTTAATATAACTCAAGGTGCATTTTTGATTAACATTATTATTTGTATTAATAATTTCAATTCTAATTTAAATTCAAGGAGTACATGCAATTATATTTGTATTTGTAATATAACTTAAGTTGTATTATTATTATTATTATTATTATTATTATTATTATTATTATTATTATTATTATATTTATTATTATTATATCCTACAAAAGAACCTAGTTCTACTATTTAAATGGTGGTGGAGGTTTTCGGAGGTGGACTATGTCTTGTGGAAACGCATCCTTCTATCCATTTATGATATCTAGAGTCTAAAGGCGTCCTCGTACTCCTTTGCGAGAGTAAATGGTGGCGTTTTGGGTCAACTCCTTAGTAATGATGATGACACAAGGAAAGTTAGAGAGATCGTTGAGCAGGGCTTACAGGTCAGTGTTGGGGATGGATGCTCAATTCTGTTTTGGCATGATAAGTGGGTGTCTCCTACTCCATTAAGGGTATCCTTTCCTTGACTCTTTGGCATATCTTTGCAGAGTGAGGCATTAATTAGCCAAATTGGCGAATGGATGGATAATGTGTGGGTGTGGCGCCTTCGTTGGAGGCGACGACTTTATGAGTGGGAGATTGCAGAGGTTGAGAGGCTAATGATCATGGTAGAAAACTTCCCTCCTAAGCCTAGTGACAGAGATGGAGTGACATGGTATGATAGTAGTAGAGATCGCTTTCCAACCAAGGATATCCTCGACAAGCTTCATGAGTCGTGTGTACCTTTTCTTGCCAAACAGTGGCCGACCTTATTTGGAGTATCAAAGTTCCCTCGAGGGTCCATCTTATCATCTGGATGGCAGCATTGGAGAAACTAAAAACGGGTGATATTTTACTAGAGCGAGGCGTGTTGGATGTGAATAGCGCTCTGTGCCCCTTTTGTGGTACCAGTGTGGAATCTAATTCACATATCCTTTTCACTTGCTCCCTCTCGTGGAGTATTTGGATGTTGTTACTTGATTGGTGGGGAGTGTCGGGTGTTCTCCATAAGCGCTGTTCCATGTTCCTACTATCATGAAAAAGCTTGAGACCGAAATGGTGCAAAGGTAAACTCTGGAAACTCATCCTTGGTTGTGTCATCTGGGCCCTATGGTTTGAGAGGAACAAGGTCAAATTCGAGCATAGGGTTTGCGATCGTAACAAGCTGTTAGAGACGATAAAGATCCGTGAAGGTATTTGGGCAAAGGAGCTTCTTGGCTTGGAAGCAGCATCTCTTTTTGCTTACAACTTGGATACGGCTTGCCTATAGATCTTCCCTATACAGTCTACTGTTTTGTCATGTATTTTTGTATGTATTTTGTTTTTCATTTTGATGGCGTGTTCCTGTACGTAGTGAGCTCTAAGGGAGATATTAGTAGATACTAGTACTA
>CM033459.1:15415538-15426053 GCA_019425755.1 Amaranthus cruentus
TATTAAGAAAATATGCAAAAATCACACTAGGTCTTATTTTCTACTAGGTTTTTAATATATTTTTAACAATGCAAATGTAACCTTTAACAAAAAACCAAAGGTATTTTAGATTTTGTTTATATTACCTGATTTTTGTTGATTCAACTATTTTCTTGCTAGAATTAATTTATTTTATCCTTCCAAATGCGTTTTACAAACCCCTCGATAACGTGTAAAGGAGGGTTTGCCCCCAAGATAAAACAAACAACAGAACATTGCCAATAACACACCTCATTTGCAATATCATCAAAAGAAATTTTCACAGGAGACCTAGGGTTACCTGAATTAGAGGATTTCGCAAACCTGTGCGGCACCAATAGAACTATAACTTGCTAATTCACTCGTCCAAAGTACGATCCATTCACCATAGCTGCCCAGCTGGAAGAGAGACGAAGCTGAGAGCCCACCATAGCAGATTTAGGGCTCATTGTGGCGTTTTCAGGGAAACTGGGTTCAGAAATTTTTTTCCCACCCGCAGCCAAGATTTGGAAAGACTTGGATCCATGTTTTTCAGAAGAAGAAGAAGAGTGTATAGAAGAAGGAGATGAGGATACGCGCTTCTGTGGAAGTCTTCCTCGTGGACGGCCTCGCCCTCGAGCCATGGCTGAACAAGAATCTTGAGCTTCGAGAGAGAGAGTTTCAAAGGAGAGAGGAATAGTAGAGAGAAGCGCCCAAAAACTTATTATTATTATTATTATTATTATTATTATTGTATAACTCAACCGACCAATACATGTATATATCATTTGAATTCTAATATAACTCAAGGTGCATATAGTTATTAACATTATGATTTGTATTTGTAATATTCATTCAAATATATATTTTAGGAGTACATATAATTATAATTCTATTTATAATATAAGTCAAGTTGTATTATTATTATTAATATTATTATTTTGTTTTTGAAGATTATTATTATGATTAACTTTTTTTGGCAAAAAAATTTTTTTCATTCACCAGAAAAAACATCATATACTACGGCAATAAAACTCATTTTTCTTTTTTGCATCAGTGTGGAAACGAAGCCCACCTTCTATGAAGGGTTTCCCCGTCCCACTCTTCATGTGCCTAAAACAAGCCGACATAAAGCAGGTAAGCCATAATCTAGAGCTATACACAATAACTTAAATGGATAAAAAAACCAGCTAGAGCAAACTGGTAAGCTAAAACAGCAGCAAATTCTCCACACAAAAAGCAATATTCCAGCAGTAGCATATCCACGCAGGATCAGTAGCATAGTCAGGCAGAATTTTTAAGTAGAACATCAACCAGCAAGAAGTCTCTTCGAACATATTGCACTGAATTAAAACAGCCATTAGAACACAGCTAGTGCGAAGCATATCACATCAGCAGATTACAACGGCAGCTGGCACATTGTGTAGCATCACGAACCAGAATTGAGAAGCAGCTCCAAGAGAAAGTACATCAGCAACATACAACAACCCAGCACCACCAACTCAGTTAGTAGCAACCCATTCAGCACCTCAAGCCAGCATCTCATCAGCATGACCCATCACAAGCAATAGGATCCAACACAACTGTACCATCCTCATCCAACAGCCACTAGAGGCACACCTAGGAGCACGGATGCACTAGGAGCCGCACTAACCAACAAGAACAAATGCATAAGACCAGCAACCACAAGCCAACCCATCCAGCAAAAACAACTAACACATCAGCATAAAACATCAAAGTACAACAAAACAACGAGGGGGAATCAACTAACAATCCCACTACACAGCCCGTAGCCAACCTCGAATCCTACTTTCAATTAGTTTAGGAAATACAGCCTCAAAACGGCCTTTGATAGTTAATCGGATAGAACTCAAAACTTGCATAGGAGATCTCACGTAACCTTTCCAAAGACCTGTGTTCCTATTCAACCAAATATGATAAATAAGAGCAACATATATAGCACACAACACCTTCCTTTGCAGGCGAGTCTTTTTACACTTCCTACAATCCATTTTCACCATAGGGCAAAAAACAACGCCTACCCAATCACGCACACCAGCAACACACCGTACACTAAACGGACACTCAAAAAAATAGATACTTACTTGACTCAGGAAAAATACCACAAAGTGGACATAAATCGTCCTTCACCAAACCTAGGCAAGCAAGATTATCCTTGGTACGCAACCGTTGCTTGGCGGCTAACCACGCCAAAAAGCGATGCTTGGGAACCAAGAAGCGATTCCACACAAGGTGCTTCCATTGAGCCTTCATATTGGATTTAATGACTTCCGAATAGGTCTCCTTAATCGAATAAGAGTCCTTTACAATCCAATGTTTGAGACTATCTGAAACAAATGTTGTTTCAGATGCTAGTACACCTAAGGCAAGCCCAGAGTATGATTCATCTACTGGTTCACAGGTGCAAGCCAACAGAAAACAAGAAAGGGAAAATTCATCATTTCAGCAGAGAATTTTCACCAAAACACCTGCACCAAATCTTCATGATGATAAAGGAAGGAGAACCAACACCTGGGGCAACTCACAAAAAGGGTTAGCTAGCCATACTAGCCAAGAACAGGGCCTGAAGAGCCCTAAAACTAAAGTTAGGGTCCCAACAGACCAGACTGCCAGGGGAGACAGGACAACTGAGATAGCTGTCTGTCAGCAGACCTAGGAGCACGCATTGGGAGCAGTGGAAGGACACCTAGACCCAGTCAAGGGTGAAGATGGAATCTTTGAACATGGACCTAAGAGCTAAGGGCCCAGGACCCTGCTGGTAATCAACCTAGAAGACCAGAGACAAGGCTGAAGGAGGCTTGGTTCACAGATCCTAATTAGGCAGTTTATAGTGTTTTTTTTCTAAGTCTTTTAGTTTTAAATAAACATGTGCTAAGTCACGTGAGGGTGGAATAAATCAAGAACCCCCTCTTTTATGACCGTTATGTTAGTTAGAGGCCTATATATAGGGTCATTTTGTACATTACAAGAGAACATGTAGTTTTGAAAAAAAAAAGCAATCAAGAGGAATTTCAGAATTTTCTGGTTTTTCATTTTTTTTGAAGTTGTGTGTGCAACTTCATCCTGACTTAGAAGATCAAAGAGGCTGTGGAACAGGTTTGATCTTCAAGGTCTCTCATAAACAAAGGGAGGAAACTTTGTTTGTGACTTCAGGGTTTGAAGTTTGGGAGCAGGAACCAAATTTCAGGCACAATCATCATCAGAATTTCAAGAATCTGATTCTTGAAATTTCTGTCATCTGTCTCGCCTATCCTTGCATGGTGAGGGGGACTACCAGGCCTAGAGGATAAGTACCAGGCCATTTCAACATCTTGAAGGTACCAAGACTCAGTCACCAACATTGGCTGGATCATTCAGAACAGAAGCAAGGCTACACAACCTAAACCAGCAGCCCCAGTCCACAGACATTTCAGATCAATCTTGATTTCTAGGCTGATTACTGAGGCACCTATCTGTGCATGTTTTAGGGCCTGGACTGAGATTAGTCATCACCTAAGGCATACATCCTGTTCAGTGCTAGTCCAATATCACATTCTTACCTTAGATTCGCATCAACTTGGTATCAGAGCCCTGTTGCGAAGAGGGCAAGGAACGTACAGACACAAGATCAAGAATAGGCTACTAATTGTCCTGTGCCTACCAATTTGGAATTAGCAGTCATTTGAAGGAGTCAAAGCTTGAAGATCCAATCAACACCTGACTACCTGTTGACAGGGACGTATAATCCTCGTAAAAACTCTCTTATTTTGTTGTTATAATTCAATATATCCACTGCACAATTACTAAGCACCCACAGAACACAGAAACTTCAAATCTTGAATACTGCTTGTGAATCTTGGTTTTGAATTGATTGTTGTTTGCTCTTTTTCTGTTTGTGTGCACAAGTATGGATTGGGAGGGAAGATTTGAGACCTTAGAAGCCACTGTAGAGCGGCTTGTTCAAGGTTTGAACCACATAGGCTTCGGGCCAAACCAGCAGCAGGACAGACCTATGCACAACCCCAGCCCTAGGCATTATGAGGACAGGAGTATCAGGATTGACATACCTGATTTTGATGGTCACACCCATAACCCTAGTCACTACTTAGAGTGGGAAGAGAGGATGGACCAATATTTTGAGTACCAAGAAACCCCACCAGAGAGGCAGTATAAGATGGCTAAGGTGAAGATGACTAAGCTTGCCTCAACTTGGCTAGAGGGACTACAGAGGCAGTAGTGAATCAGAGGAAGAAGACCCTGAGAGGATAGTACCTGAAGAAGGGGAACACTTCAGTTTCATAGTAAGGAGGAGCTTTCACACCACCACCAAACCCACCAAATCAGATCAAAGGGAAAACTTGTTTCAGACCAAGTGTAGGATACAAGGGGAACTATGTGATCTAATTATTGATGGGGGGAGTGAATCAAACTGTGTCAGCCAAGACTTAGTCAATAGGTTGCAGCTTAAGACCAGACCCCATCCCCACCCCTATAAGCTGAGATGGCTAGATGAAAAGGCTAGTGGACTAGTCAAGAAGCAATGCTTAGTTAATATTACCCTAGGCACCTACACTGATCAGGTGCTATGTGATGTGCTCAGTATGGATGCTTGCCAACTACTCTTGGGTAGACCTTGGCAATATGACAGAAAAACCATCCATAATGGTTACACAAATACCTACACATTAACACACAATGGGAAGAAAAAAGAGCTAGTACCCCTACCACCCACCAAGGCTGTCCCACCTAAGAAAAATAACCCCCCAACCCATTTGATCACTAGGAGAATTTGTGAAAAGGAGATTAAGGGGAACAGGGTAGTATACCTTCTATTTACCAAAGAGGCCACTGAGTCCCCACCTATACCAACTGAAGTGAAGGCCATAATCAAGCAGTATGAGGATGTTTTCCCCACAGACCTACCCCCTGGACTCCCACCCTTAAGGGGTATTGAACATCAGATTGACTTAGTGCCAGGAGCAAGTTTACCTAACAAGCCTGCCTACAGGACCAACCCCTTTGAGACCCAGGAACTGCAGAGACAAGTTGAAGAACTTATGCAAAGAGGCTATGTGAGGGAGAGCTTGAGCCCATGTGCTGTGCCCACACTGCTTGTGCCAAAAAAAGATGGCAAATGGAGGATGTGCATAGATAGCAGAAGTGTGAACAACATAACTGTGAAGTATAGGTTTCCCATACCTAGAATAGATGACCTACTTGATGAATTAGCTGGCTTACAATGGTTCAGCAAAGTGGACCTCAGAAGTGTTTATCATCAAATTAGGATGAGGGAGGGAGATGAATGGAAGACTGCATTTAAGACTAAATATGAGCTGTATGAATGGCTTGTAATGCCTTTTGGTTTGACAGGAGCCCCCAGCACTTTCATGAGACTCATGAATGAGGTATTGAGACCATTCTTAGGCAAATTTATAGTAGTCTACCTTGATGATATACTCATCTACAGCAGGGAACTGTCGGAGCACTTAGGTCATTTGAAGCAATTATTTGAGGTATTGAGGAAGCAAAAACTATATGCAAAGTTAGAGAAATGTGGTTTCCTTCTGCCTGAGGTTAGTTTTTTAGGATACATTATAGGCAAGGAGGGCATCAAAGTAGATCCAAGCAAGGTAAAGGCAATACAGGACTGGCCTGCACCTACCACCATAACCCAAGTCAGATCTTTTCATGGCTTGGCTTCTTTTTATAGGAGATTTATAAAAAATTTTAGTAGTGTGATGGCACCTGTCACTGAGTGCACAAAGAAAGGGAGATTTGAGTGGACCCTTGCTGCACAGAGGGGATTTGAGACCCTCAAAGACATGATGTGCAAGGCCCCTGTGCTTAAGCTCCCTGACTTCACTAAACCTTTTGAGGTTGAGTGTGATGCTTGTGGAACAGGTGTAGGAGCAGTGCTTGTGCAAGAGGGAAGGTCAGTAGCCTTTTTTTGTGAAAAACTCAATCACAGTAGGCTGAATTACTCAACATATGACAAAGAGTTTTATGCTATCATTAGGGCATTAGAGCATTGGTCCCACTATCTTAGGATCCAACCATTTGTGCTGTATACAGACCATGACTCCCTTAAACATATCAATGGGCAGCATAAGTTGAGTGGTAAGCATGCAAGATGGGTGGAATTTATGTAGACCTTTGACTTCTCAACTAAGTATAAGGCAGGAAAAACAAATGTGATAGCTGATGCACTAAGCAGGAAATACAACCTACTTGGCATTCTAAATGCCAAATTATTAGGCTTTGAGCTAATTAAGGACCAGTACCAGCATTGCCCTGATTTTGCAGAGCTGTATCAGGCATGTCAGACTAGACCCCAAGGCTTATTCAGTGTGCAACAAGGGTTTCTGTTTAAGGGTAACCAGTTGTGCATACCCAAGCTACCTATGAGGACCCTACTAGTGCAGGAGGTCCATGAGGGTAGTCTAGCAGGCCATTTTGGCATTCAGAAAACCTTAGACATGCTTGCTAAACACTTTTATTCGCCTAGAATGCTTGGCACAGTGGGAAAATATATTCTGAAATGTGAGGTCTGCCTAAAGGCCAAGGTGACTTTCCACAAGGGGGAATACCTACCCCTACCAGTCCCACATAAGCCATGGGAACATACTAGCATAGATTTTATGATGGCATTGCCAAGGACAAAGAGGGGAAAGGATTCAATAATGGTAGTAGTGGATAGGTTTTCAAAGATGGCTCATTTTATACCTTGCACAAAAACAGATGATGCCCCTAACATAGCAAACCTATACTTTGCTGAGATCATAAGGTTACATGGGGTACCTAAGACTATAGTCTCTGATAGAGATAGCAAATTTATGAGCTATTTTTGGAAAACCTTGTGGAAACTATTGGGAACCAAATTGTTGTTCAGTACTGCACACCATCCCCAAACTGATGGTCAGACTGAGGTCACCAATAGAACTTTGGGCACCCTACTTAGGGTGTTAGTCAGCAAAAACTTGAGGAACTGGGACATTAAGCTATGCCATGCTGAATTTGCCTATAATAGTGCCCCTAGTCATGCCACTAAGCACTCCCCATTTGAATGTGTATATGGTGCTAATCCTTTGTTACCTGTATCTCTAATTGATCTGCAATGTCATGATAGGAAATCAGAAGAATCAGTAGATATGATAGCAAGGATGAAAGCAGTCCACCAGCTTGTGCATGAGAATATTGAAGTAGCAAACAAAAAGTACAAAGACAAGGCAGACAGACATTTAAAACAGAAGAAACCCATAGAAGTTGGAGACCTGGTCTGGATTCATGTCAGAAAGGAAAGATTTCCACATCTGAGGAAAAATAAGCTCATGCCTAGAGCCATAGGTCCCTTCCCAGTATTGAAAAAGTTTGGGAATAATGCATATGAAGTCCAGCTGCCTACTGAATACAACATCTCACCATTATTCAACATAGGGGACTTGACTCTACATTCCACAACTGAAGAATTGGGGTCAATTCTTCCCCAAGAAGGGGAGGTTGAAACAAATGTTGTTTCAGATGCTAGTACACCTAAGACAAGCCCAGAGTATGATTCATCTACTGGTTCACAGGTGCAAGCCAACAGAAAACAAGAAAGGGAAAATTCATCATTTCAGCAGAGAATTTTCACCAAAACACCTGCACCAAATCTTCATGATGATAAAGGAAGGAGAACCAACACCTGGGGCAACTCACAAAAAGGGTTAGCTAGCCATACCAGCCAAGAATAGGGCCTGAAGAGCCCTAAAACTCAAGTTAGGGCCCCACCAGACCAGACTGCCAGGGGAGACAGGACAACTGAGATAGCTGTCTGTCAGCAGACCTGGGAGCATGCATTGGGAGCAGTGGAAGGACACCTAGACCCAGTCAAGGGTGAAGATGGAATCTTTGAACATGGACCTAAGAGCTAAGGGCCCAGGACCCTGCTAATAATCAACCTAGAAGACCAGAGACAAGGCTGAAGGAGGATTGGTTCATAGATCCTAATTAGGCAGTTTATAGTGTTTTTTTTTTCTAAGTCTTTTAGTTTTAAATAAACATATGCTCAGTCACGTGAGGGTGGAATAAATCAAGAACCCCCTCTTTTATGACCGTTATGTTAGTTAGAGGCCTATATATAGGGTCATTTTGTACATTACAAGAGAACATGTAGTTTTGAAAAAAAAAAGCAATCAAGAGGAATTTCAGAATTTTCTGGTTTTTCATTTTTTTTTGAAGTTGTGTGTGCAACTTCATCCTGACTTGGAAGATCAAAGAGGCTGTGGAATAGGTTTGATCTTCAAGGTCTCTCATAAACAAAGGGAGGAAACTTTGTTTGTGACTTCAGGGTTTGAAGTTTGGGAGCAGGAGCCAAATTTCAGGCACAATCTTCATCAGAATTTCAAGAATCTGATTCTTGAAATTTCTGTCATCTGTCTCGCCTATCCTTGGATGGTGAGGGGGACTACCAGGCCTAGAGGATAAGTACCAGGCCATTTCAACATCTTGAAGGTACCAAGACTCAGTCACCAACATTGGCTGGATCATTCAGAACAGAAGCAAGGCTACACAACCTGAACCAGCAGCCCCAGTCCACAGACATTTCAGATCAATCTTGATTTCCAGGCTGATTACTGAGGCACCTATCTGTGAATGTTTTAGGGCCTGGACTGAGATTAGTCATCACCTAAGGCATACATCCTGTTCAGTGCTAGTCCAATATATATATATTATACATACTATATATTATATATATATATATATATATATATATATATATATATATATATTATATATATATATATATATATATATATATATATATATATATATATATATATATATATATATATATATATATATATATATATATATATATATATATATATATATATATATATATATATATATATATATATATTATATATTGGGTTGTGGCTATGCAAGATGAACTAAACGAATTTGTAAGAAATAAAGTGTGGCACTTGGAACCAAAGCCCAAGAATAAAAGGATAATTGGACTGAAATGGTTCTTTTGAAATAAGCTGGATGAGCATGGAACAATAGTAAGGAACAAGGCAAGATTGGTAGTCAAAGGGTACAATCAACAAGAAGGTATTGACTATACTGAAACATTTGCTCCCGTCGCAAGGTTAGAAGCTATTAGAATTTTAATTTCTTTTGCTGCCTTTATGAATTTTAAATTATATCAAATGGATGTGAAATGTGCTTTCTTAAATGGCTTTCTAGAAGAAGAAGTCTTTGTCGAACAGCCACCAGGCTTCGAAAATCCATCCTCTCTAGATCATGTTTATAAGCTTGATAAAGCTCTCTATGGGCTCAAACAAACTCCTAGACAATGGTATGAGAGATTATCTAAATTTTTGATTGAAAACAAATTTATTAGACGAAAAATCGACAAGACCTTATTCTTTAAGAATAGAGGTTTGGATATCTTAGTTGTTCAAATATATTTTGATGACATTATCTTTGGAGCCACCAATGAACTATTATGTAAAGAATTTGCTAACCTAATGAGTGATGAATTTGAAATGAGCATTGTGGGAGAATTAAACTTCTTTCTTGGTTTGCAAATTAAACAAACGGCTAACGATATCTTCATCTATCAACAAAAATATATAAAAGAACTTCTAAAGAAATATGGTCTAGACAACGCTAAAACAAACCATACACCTATGGCCACTAACATTAGATTAGATGAAGATGCGAATGGTACAAGTGTCGATCAAACCATGTATAGAGGCATGATAGGATCTTTACTATATCTAACTGCTAGTAGACCCGATATTTCGTTTAGTGTTGGTTTGTGTGCTAGATTTCAATCAAATCCTAAGGAATTACATCATACGGCAGTAACGAGAATTCTAAGATATTTGAAGGGAACGGATGACTTGTCCCTATTTTATCCAAAAAGTGATGTCTATGACTTGAAAGGTTTTAGTGATGCAGATTATGCAGAAGATCTTGTGAATAGAAAAAGTACTTCAGGAATGGTACAATTTCTTGGCTCATGTTTAGTATCTTGGTGTTCCAAGAAAAAAAACACAGTTGCCTTATCCACCGCTGAAGCTGAATATGTGGCAGCAGCAGCCTGCTGTTCCCAAATGCTTTGGATAAAACAATAACTAAGAGATTTTGGTATTAAATTTGAATGCGCTCCTATTTATTGTGATAATACCAGTGCCATATGCATATCAAAAGATCCCGTGCATCATTCTAGAGTTAAGCATATACATATAAGACATCATTTTCTTAAGGATAATGTGGAACATAAGAATATTATTGTTAAACATGTCAGTACTAATGAGCAAGTTGCAGACATAATGACTAAACCACTTCCTAGGGAACAATTTGAAAAGATGAGGTTGGAGCTAGGTTTGATCAAGCTTCACTAAAGTTTAATGCTAGCAAACCTCCTCAAAGCATCGTGAAAATTGGAAGGGTTAGATCAACCACAACGACCATGATTGAGAAATCAATTATTGCGAGATTTAGGTATGCAACTATCTCAAGTATGTG